>JAQZBX010010167.1:0-44758 GCA_029593785.1 Cabassous unicinctus
GTGTTGATTTTTATTGGGATTGCATTAAATGTGTAGATTTTTTGGGTAGGATGGACATCTTGATGATGTTTATTCTTCCTATGCATGAATAGGAAAATTATTAATAGGAAAATTGACAATGAAACTCTATCATTTATTCCAGGAATCCCTAATATTTTGAAGCTTGTAGGGATTTGCAGTCCTTAGGATATCAGCTAATTCTGACTTGAAAAGATGTATACTGGATGGTGTTTATTTTTCATGGTGGCAAAATATGCACATTCTATAACTGTGAGTCATATTTTCCCTTGGGTATAAAGTTTTAGCACAAAATGTTCTATTTATATGAACCACAACCTGAGAGAATTTGGTATGTTTCAGGTTCTATTGTGCTTGGGCTATTGAACTGTCTATACTCATATCTCCTATTGAACATCTGAGTTTTGTAGAATTGAGAGAGGAAGATTCTTTTGGTCCCACGTTGTCTATGAAGACTTTTCAGTTCTACAGAGTACTGTGTATTGATTCAAGGTTTCTGCCATTTTAATGAATAATAGAACTATCCCATTCTTAGTAAGTTTTGATATGAAGCATTTTATACACTAGCTCTTTCGATATTTAAAAACTTTTGTTAAACCATTTCATAGATATGGAAACAGAAGTAATTGAAGGGAATAATTTAACCATTGTCATGGTTTGAAAGTGATAGATCATTGTAACCATTGGCCAATTTGATGTAATTTTGAATTCCAAAAATATAATTGGATCATGATTGTAAACTGATCTGTTAATCTGGGCATGATTAGGTTATGATTAAGGTGTTGAGCCCCACCCCTTTGTGGGTGGGGAATCAAATATAAAAGGCATGCCAAGAACAGTATTGAGAAGCAGTCTTTTGAGAATCAGTTTTGATGTTGGAAAGAAGGCCCCAGGAGAAGAGAAGCAAGCCACTCACCTGTTCGCCTACAGCTGCCCTTGTGGAGGACACAGGAGCTAAGCCCAGAGAAAAACGCAGCCCCAGGAGGAGAGGAAACCCAGAAGCCTGAACCCTGGCAAACGCCGGCAGCTGTCTTGCTCTAACACGTGGCAATGGACTGTGGTGAGAGAAGAAACATAACACTTTATGGCCTGGTATCTGTGGACTTCTACCCCAAATAAATACCCTTTATAAAGACCAACCCATTTTTGGTATTTCACATTAGCACCCCTTTGGCTGACTAATACAATCATGGATGTTTTTTCCTTATGCTGAGTCTGTAGATTTACTTGGTATTTGTGGTGAAGAAAATTTTAAATAAGAATGCTCAAGGGCAAAGTTTATAATCACCATCTGGAAGCCATAATTACTAATTTGTTGGGAAATTTCCAAGTTATATCACACCATCTCTCATGTAATATTGCCTTAGGTGGATTTTTATGTAGGCAGAGTTTGTCTGTCTCTGTAAGTATATCTGAAAGAGAAGTGTCACATCAGCACTGAGATAGATCTGACTGGAAACAGTAACACAGTTTGAGATTTTTATGTAGAAAGCCCCTATCTTCTTCAGTGTTATGATCTGAATCACCATACCCTAGTCATTGGTAGGAATGGAACTAGAATGCCCATTATGTTTTGGAATCAGTGACATTCAAAGATTTAGCTATAAACTTCACCCTAGAAGAATGGGCCTTGCTTGCTGCAACCCAGAGAAAGCTGTGTAGAGATGTCAAGCTGGAAAATATCAATCATCTGGTATCTGTCCCTGAGTTTCTCAAAATTTTATCTCTCTATCTAAAATCATCTTCTCTCATATATCTATCTAACATAGGAATCATCTTTTCAAAATTTATTCAAGCTAATAGGCCACTAAGCTTCCCCATATGTCTTTCTAATCCCTGTGCTCTTTCATAACACTTACAAATACCTGAAAGAAATTTGTTTCTTCTGTTTTTGCTTATATCTCATTTGTAATTTTCCTGACTAAAATTCCATATATGTCTTGCTACTCATTTTCTAATACTTACAAAATTGCTGAGAACTCAAAGAATATTATTTCAACTGATGCATAAATTGAATAAATATTCTCCACATAATTATAGTGCTCTCAGGACTATTATAAGGTTTTAAGAACACAAATTTCAAAGCTAGGTATTATATTTTCCATGTATAACATAGATGTTTCTGGTGACCTTATGTTTGGGGATATTTTTAAAAACACTATTCAACCCTGAGGAAACATAATTTCTCCTTTCATGAAAAGAAAGAAGATATTGTAATCTTTTAAATTGGGCATCAGCACCAACAGCCAGAGGTCCTTAATATCTTTTGGCACAAGTTGAAGAATCAGATTTTTCTAGTGAAGGATTCTCAATATCTTATGTTCACAGTGTGCTTCCCTGTGCTGTCCTTCACTGATTACATTATTCTTCCTCATAGCCTGCATTGAAATTGATGATTAAATACTATTGTCAGCTTAGGATTCAAAATTCATATCCCTGTTTCCCAAAAGCAGGGTATCAATTCTATAATTCAGATGTGTTTTTCTAGTTGGAGCAAGAAGATGAACTATGGAGAGAAGAGTGAGGATTTCCCCATGACCAGAATCATATGAGCTCCAGGAACCTTTGCTGAAATATGAAATGGATCTTGGTGAATGAATAAGCAAGGCTTTGGAAGTATCAACTGAAGATGTCGTTAGTTGACTAATATTTTATGAAATATATTGAGAACATCAAAGGAAAAAAATCCTCAAATAGAGTCCTCATTCCACACTTGTATCAATCTCTATTCAAATATCCATCTGGCATTATCTATGACTTTAGGGATATTAACATACTTATTGGAGTTAAACTTACCCAAAGTAGCCCATGTTCTGGCCTTTGTCTTTGAGTGTTTTCTCACTTTTTACTTCCCCAACATCCAATTTGCACTCTATTTTTTCATTTAATTCTGAAAATATTTTATTTCTCAATTTCACAAAATGTGCTTCCACTTCCTAGACTATAACTTAATTTACATTCTTCCCCATATCAGTGGCAATATTGGCTACATACTGACATGAACATTGGTGCTAATAAAAATTTCATTCCAGGGGGATTATGGGAAGATGTCATCTGATTAAGCAAACAAAGCTCAGCCCTCTCATAAAAAGAAGGGAGAAAGAGCCCAAAACTGCCAGAGGAACCAGTTTTGGGGGTCAGCAGACCAGGAGAGTGCTTCACAATTCTCAGGAATGTGAGGGACAGAGAGACAAAGAATTGAAAACAACAAACTGTGAGTTACTAAACTTACTGGCCACTGGGAATAGCTCCCCCCCACCTCTAAGATATTAAGTGGTGGTAAAACTCCTCGCTCATTGCAGCTGACTTAGAGGGGAGAAGACATCTTCCTTCTTGTCAGCTATTACAAGGGGAAAGGGAGGGGGAGTTGGGGGACTTTTTTCATTGAATTCACATCAGAGCTCAATTTGAATCTTGGTTCCAGCCAGACCAAAATAAAAGAAAACCAAGAGATACACCTCCGTGAAAAGGTGTGCCAATGAATGACAGCTGCTGGCCCATCTGGAAATTGCATTGACAAAAACTGCTTTTAGGGCTCTCTTTTCCCACCATTGGGGAAAAAAAAATAAGTGCCCCATTATTGAGTCTCTGGCACAATTTTGATACTTAAAGCTGGGAAATTTTAAAGACTTGGATAAGTTGAACCAAATATCAAAGAAAATCTGTGGGAAAAAAACAGCAAGCAAGAGAGAGAAATTGGCCACCAGAGAAAATACACCAACATACTCACATGCCTAGACATCAGGAAAATTACAAGCCATTCTAGGAAACAAGAATAATTGGCACAGTCAAAAGAATGAGTCAAATATCCTGAAGAGATATAGGATTTAGAACAATTAATCAGGGATAATCAAACAGCTGTCCTAAATTACTTCAAATAATTTAAAGAAAATATGACTAAAGAAATAAAGGATATTAAGAAGACACTGGGGGAACATAAAGAACAACTTGAAAGTCTGCAAAAAAAAAAAAATAAATAACAGACCTTATAGGAATGAAGAAGATGATCAGGAAGGAGGCAAGATGGTGTCAGTTTAGGAGGGCATTCACTAACTCACTCTCTGAGGACAGCTGATTGGGGACAGTATCCTGCCTCTGGAGTCTGTGCTGGTGGTGCATGGAGTGAGAACCTTGGGGACATTGATCTGGAGGAAGCTGGATGGTGAGGTGGATTGCACAGGAAAGATTCATGAGATTTTCCCCTGCCTGTGGTAGCCAACAAAGACAGCCGAGCCCCACCCTCAGGTAAAATGGCTGGTTTGAGCTATGACTCCCACTGGCAACCTGGTGAGGGTGAGCATTCTCTGAGAGTGAGAGGGTTCTGGCAGAGGGTTGAGAGGGGTTTCCTCGCTGTTTATTTGGCTGCCTGGAGCCCCTTGCAACATTGGGTATCAAAATAGCTGGCCTGAAGCAGAACCATGCTGAGGGGAGTGGCAAATCTGCTGAGGAAAGTTGATTTACCTAGCCACCCAGGGATATGTCCCAACTACCAGCAGCAACTCAGTGAGAGAGAGCATTCTCTGAGAGTGAGAGGGTTCTGACAGAAGGTGGAGAGGGGTTTCCTTTCTGTGGGTTTGGTTGCCTGACCCCGCATAGCTTTGGGGAGCAAATAAGCTGGCTTGAAGTGGCACCAGGCTGAGGGGAGAGGTGAATCTGATTTACCTAACAGCCCAGTGATACTGAGTCTTGGCTCCAGAGGGGGCAGTGTCAGCCAATTTTATCATTCTGCAGTGAAAAACATCAGAGCCTCAGATCCCCTGGAAGGGCCAGGAAGTGGGAAGTGCTTGATTAGTTTCCACGAGCCTATTTAGGGTGCCCTCAGTGAAGGGGGTGGTCTAGAAGAGGACTTCTTTTGGGTCCCTTATTTCACACACACACACACACAAAAGTAGACAGCTACTTTAAAAAATGAAAAAAGAAAAATTTTTTAACTTAGTTTGATTGCTAAACTCTGCCTCAAAACCTGCAGATAGAACCTTGCAGGGCAATTGATTGATGAACACAAGCAGGCTGAGAGGTTAGACAAGGGCCCAAGAAGGAAAATGTTCTTCCTTAGCTTTCTTTGACTGTTTGCTTGTGTGGTTGTTTGGTTTTTCCTTGTTTATTTGTTGTCTCTTCCTTTTCTTTCCTCTTTCCTCTCTCCTTTTTCTTCTTTCTTTTTCTTTTTTTTTAATTTAGGTACTACTAGCTTGTCTCTTATTTGCTGTGCTTCTTCTTCCATGATTTCTCATTCTTGGTCTATATTGATTTTGTCTCCCAATACTATCGCTTTTCCTTCCTTTATCTTTCTGCCTTATGCTTTCTGTTGTGGTTCTTAGGTACCACCTTTTTTCATTAGCCCATAACTTCAAGGGTGTCAATTTCTGTTCTATCTGTACTGTTTCTTTCATTTTTATTATTAGTAACTTTTTCCTTTCAGTCCTTTCTTTACTCTTTCTCTCTCTCCTCATCATTCTGGCATTCTAAATCATTTTATATATCTTCCTCTATTTGGTTTCCCAGTCCATTGCAGGAACTCCACTTTTTTTCCTATTACCCTATACTGCCTACATGAGTTAAATATTTGTTTTGCTAAGTTTTATAACTTTTTGCAATATTACTATTATCCTTCTTCCTTTCTAACTTCTTTCAATTCCCCTGGCCCTAATCTTTTGCCTTCAAGGGAACATAGAAAGAAGCAAGAAATATAAGAAGAAGAACAAAGTCTCAAATATAATAAGAACAAAGTCTAAAAAAGTCTTTTAAGTCTTCAAAGAGAAAACTTAAAACACACACAGAAACACCAGCTAAATAAAACTGTAGAATAGAAACATGACGGAGAGTTCAAAATACTCACAGATAAACAGAAATTAAGAAAGTATGCCAATAATAAACTTGCATTTCAAGAAATATTAAAGGGAGTTCTACAATTTGAAAGGAGAACACAGGGGAGTTGGAGGAAAGTGTAAGAACAACTAAAAAAAACAAAATGAGAAACAAAAACAACATATGACATACATAAACCCAAAGAAAATATGGCTGATGTAAGAAATTCATTGAAAGTAATAACATTGAATGTTAATGTATTAAATGCACCACTCAAGAGACACAGATTGTCAGAATGGATAAGAAAATAAGATGCATCTATATGTTTTCTACAAGAAACTGACCTTTGACCCAGGGATTCAAGGAGGCTGAAAGTGAATCCCTGGAAACAATTTTACAAGCAAACAATAGCCCAAAAAAGGCAGAAGTAGCTATCTTAATATCAGACAAAATAGACTTTATATGCAAAACTGTTGTAAGAGAAAAAGATGGACACTATATATTAGTAAAAGGGGTAATCTCTCAAGAAGAGAGAAAAATCATAAACATTTATGCACCTAATTGGGGTGCCTCAAAATACATGAGGCAAAGTCTGGAAAAACTAAGTGGAGAAATAAATGCCACTACAATTATAGTGAGGGACTTTAATACACCATTATCATCATTAGACAGAACATCTAGACAGAGAATCAATAAAGAAACAAAGACTCTGATTAATACAGTAGAGGACCTGGACCTAATAGACATATACAGAACAATACACCCAAATGCAGCAGGATTTACATTCTTCTTGAGTGCACATTGATCATACTCCAAGATAGACCACATGCTAGGCCACAGAACAACTTTCAATGAATTCAGAAAGATTGAGATTATACAAAGTAATTTTTCTTACCACAACGGAATGAAATTGGAAATCACTAAGGGCCAGAGAAACAGATTAGGCACAAAGATATGGAAGTTAAGCAACACATTCTTGGACAAAGAGTGGGTCAGGAAGGAAATCTCAAAAGAAATCAGTAATTACATTGAAACTCACGAAAATGACAATACAACTTCCCAAAACCTATGGGATGCAGACAAAGCTGTCCTGAGAGGGAAGTTCATAGCCATAAATACATATATTAAAAAAGAAGAAAGAGCTAAAATTGAAGACCTAACTGCACACTTAGAGGAATTATAAATACAACAACAAACTAAACCTAAGGGATGTACAAAGAAGGAAATGACAAAGATTAAAGCAGGACTAAATGAAATAAAGAATAAGAAAGCACTAGAAAAAATAAAAAACAAAAGCAGGTTCTTTGAAAAGATCAATAAAATTGACAAACCCTTAGCCAGACTAATGAAGGAAAAGAGAGAACACATGCTAATACACAAAATAAGGAATGATGAAGGGGATATCACTACTGAACTCACAGAAATAAAGAGTGTCATAAGAGGATACTTTGAAAAATTTTATGCCAATAAGAATGATAATTTAGAGGAAATGGACAAATTTCTAGAAACTTACAGACAGCATACATTAATGAAAGAAGAAATTGATGAACTCAATGGTCCAATTACAGATAAAGAGATAGACTCAGTCATGAAAAACCTCCCAACTAAGGAGAGCCCAGGACCAGATTGTTTCACAGGTGAATTCTACCAACCATTCCAGAAAGAGCTAACACCAATCATGCTTAAGCTCTTCCAAAAAATAGAAGTAGAATGAATATTGCCTAACTCATTCTACGATGCCAACATTATCCTAATACCAAAGCCAAACAAAGATACCACAAGAAAGAAAAATTACAGACCAATATCTCTAATGAACCTAGATGTTGAAATCCTCAACAAAATGCTATCTAATCACATTCAACAATATATCAAAAGAATTATACACCATGACTGAGTGGGTTTCATCAAAGGTATGCATGGATGGTTCAATATAAGAAAACCAAAGAATGTAATACACCACATAAACAGATTGAAAGGAAAAAATCCCATGATCATCTCTATAGATGCAGAAAAGGCAGTTGACAAAATACAGCACTCTTTCCTTGTAAAACACTGCAAAAGATAGGGATAGAAGGAAACTTTCTGCATATGATAAAGGGTATATATGAAAAATCCAAAGCTAACATGATCTTCAATGGTAAAATGCTAAAAGCCTTCCCTCTGAGATAGGGAACAAGACAAGGAGGTCAACTATCACCACTCCTATTTAACATTGTCTTAGAAGTACTTGCTCAAGCACTGAGTCAAGAAAAGAATATAAAAGGCATCCAAATTGGAAAAGCAGAAGTAAAAATGTCATTACTTGCAGATGACATAATCGTATATGTAGAAAGCCATGAGAAATCTACAACAAAGTTTCTAGAACTCATAAAGGAGTTCAGAAATGTTGCAGGCTATAAGATCAATGCTCAAAAATCAGTAGCATTTCCATACACCAATAATCAGCAATCTGAGGAGGAAATCAAGAAAAAATTATTGTTTACAATAGTTACTGGAAGAATCAAATACCTAGGAAAAAATTTAACTAAAGATACAAAGGACTTATATACAGTAAACTACATAACACTGTTAAAGGAAATCAAAAAAGACTTAAATAAATGGAAGAATAGTCCTTGTTCATGCATAGGAAGACTAAACATCATCAAGATAACTATCCTACGCAAAATAATCTATAGATTTAATGCAATCCAAATTAAAATCAACACTGTAGTTTTTAAGAAACTGGAAAAACTAACTACAAAATATATTTGTAAAGGAAAGCAGCACCAAATTGACAAAGACATATTGAAAAGGAAGTTGGAGGTATCACACTACCTGACTTTAAAACATACTATAATGCTACAGTTGTCAAAACTGCATGTTTTTGGCACAAGGATAGACATACTGACCAATGGAACCAAGTTGAGAATTCTGATATAGATGCCCACATATACAGTGATCTGATATTGGACAAGGCCAACAAGCCCACTCAGTTGGGAGATAATGGACTCTTTAACAAGTGATGCTTGGAGAACTGGATATCCATATCCAAAAGAATGAAAGAGGGAAACCATCTCACACCTTATACAAAAATCAACTCGAGATGGATCAAAAATCTAAATATAAGAGCCAAAACCATAAAAACCTTGCAAAATAATTTAGGGAAGAATCTACAGGACATTGTAATAGGAAATGGTTTCATGAATTTCACACCCGAAGCATGAGCAGCAAGAGAAAAAAATAGAATAATGGGATCTCCTGAAAATTAAAAACTTCTGCACCTCAAAGGATGTTTTTAAGGAAATAAAAAGGCAGCATACCCAATGGGAGAAAATATTTGGCAAACATAGATCTAATAGGAGTCTAATATCCTGCATATATAAAGATATCTTACACGTCAAAAATAAAAAAGACAAACAACCCATTTAAAAAATGGGCAAGTGATCTGAAAAGTCACTTCTCCAAGGAAGAAATACAAATGGCTAAAAAGCATATGAAAAAAATGTTCAACATCACTAGCTATTAGGGAAATGCAAATCAATACTACAATGAGATACCATCGTACACCCATCAGAATGGCAGCTATTAAAAAAAACAGCAGACTATAAATGTTGGAGAGGATGTGAAAGAATAGGAACTCTCATCCTGTGCTGGTGCGATTGTGGGATGGTCCAGCCACTGTGAAGGACAGTTTGGTGGATCCTCAGAAAACTAAAAGTAAATCTTCCATATGATCCAGTGATTCCACTGCTGGGTATATACCCAGAAGAATTGAAAGCAAAGACATGAACAGATATATGCACACCAATGTTTCTAGCGGCATTGTTCACTATTGCCAAATTTGGAATCAGCCCCGGTGCCCATCAACAGATGAATGGATAAACAAAATGTCATAGATACATACAATGGAATACTACTCAGCTGTAAGAAGGAATAAAGTGCTAATACACGGGATAACATGGATGAATCTTGAAGAACTTAAGTTGAGTCAAGTGAGCCAGGCATTGAAGGATGAAGAGTACATGACCTCACTGATCTGAATCAAAGAAAGTGAACAGTCTCTGAGAACCATTGTCTGAAAGATAGGTTAACAAGAGAGAGAAAGAGAAGAGAATGTTGAGAGCCATCAACCCTACAGATATAATCTATTGTAAAGTGGTAGAGTATAGTTGCATATTGAAGGATAGGACAGGTGGGTAATGATATTACTGGGTTTGGTGGTGCAGGTTTGTCAGGTGGGTCGATCTGGAAGGACAGATTAGATTATCCAGGATACTGGGGGTAGATGGGAGAGGGACCATGTGAACACGGGATTTGTTGGTATGAGGTTGAAAGTGCCGGAGTGGGAATGCTCTTATGGCAATATGACAAAGTAATATCATTGATTTAGGATGTAGGTTGGAGGGACATTCAGGACTGGGAGCACCTGGAGTAGGTTTCTGGAGATTGTGTGTGTTCATCCTGTCATAATGTGTGGTGTTGGTGAGTGGAGACCCACACGGTGAGTGGGAAGGAGATGGATCCCCATCTTTGGAAGGACTGATTCACCCAGAAACAGACAGGTGGGTGTCTCTTATGAGCAAGGGTGAATCTTAATAAAGGAGGACAATCAGCGTGTCAAGACCTCTTGTTTCATGTAACTGTGAATCTTGTCATCCAATGAGTCAAGACAGGGGGTGTCATGCACCCCAGGGTGATGGGGAGGAAAGGATAGAATAGATCAAACAGGAGGTATTTAGTGGTCAGGGGAATGTTTTTCATTACCTTACAGTTATGGACACAGGACATGGTAAACATCACCAAAATTATTAAACAGTAACATCTAAATTGTATGCTGTACTGTAAACCATTGACAATGTTTACTAGCTATGTTTCACTATCTATATAACAGTTATAACAATGCTACCATCTATATACAAAAAGGTTTTAATATGGGGTTAGGAAAGGGGGGAGGTGGTTTGGTAGATGAGAGTCTCTAGTATTCTGTGTGTGACTTTGCTATGACTTAAAACTTCTTTGAAAATTAAATGAAAATTTGGGAGACATTGGGGAGTGAGAGGGGGAAGGTACAACTACATGGACTGGACACCTGATAATGCAGTGATAAAAGGAAAAAGGTTTAAAAAAATAATTTGAAAAATTTTCCATTTTTTGTATATCCCAATCCTTTAATTGTATTTTATTTTTAGTGTTTTTTTTTTTTTAAGTTTCCAGGTATTTTATCTCCTATGATTAAATTTGTCATTATTCTTTCATTTTCCTTTTAACAGTATTTGGCTATTATATGGGCTTCATCTCTAAGGAAGGTTGGATCACAGAAGGGTTACAATGGGGTCAGGAGGGGATCATTGGTTGGGATATTAGGGATGGGGGTTTCATGGGAGGAAGTTCACCTAAATATACATGAAAGATATATAAAATTGTTCAAATGATCAAGGGGTGGGGCATGGTCACAGTGGGTGAAGAAACAATAAATGTGAGAATACTGAATTCCCAGCTTGGAGAGCTCTGTCACATTCTCCAAGGGATCAGCAAAAGTTCCCTAAGTGCAGGGGCACTTACTTGCAAAGTAGGATCATCCACTAATGGGTTCTTTTTATTGATGACTAGCCTTACGAGTCTTTGCTCTTGTAATTGAAACTTAGCCTACTGTTATGGGGTGCCTAAATGTTGCCACCTGAGATTCTCCTTGTTGCTCAAATGTGGCCTCTCTGTAAGCCAAACTCAGAATATGAATGCTTTACCTTCCCACCAGTGTGGGACATGACTCCCGGGGATGAACCTCCCTCACAATGAGGGATTAATACCAAGTACCAACTGGCAATATGACTGGAAAAAGACCTTGAATAAAAGGGGGAAAAGATATAGACAAATGAGTTCATATGAGTAAGAGACTTCAAAGAGGGTCGGGAGGTCATCCCAGAGGTAATGATTATGTACAACTCGGTAGGATCTCATAGAACACTAAAGTGGATATCACCCCACAGAGAGGGGCTCCTGAGGGCTCTGGAGACCCCAGGCCCTGTATGGGGGGGATAGCTGAGAGATTGATGCCTTATCAGTGGGCTCTACTTTGAAATCTGTGCTCCTGAGAGTGACAGAGTTCGGCTCAAATAAGTCCTCCCTGCACATGGTCTATCAGTCCCTTCTATTCAAACCTATATGTTATGCTGCAGTTTTTAGGTGTACTTCCAGAGACTGAAGCCTCTGGCCTGCCCATGTGCCAGCTGTGCCTGGAATCTCGGTGGAGCTGCAATTTCTACTCTACAGCTCAATGGACTCACCCAAGCCACCTGGTGAGGAGATGATGATGGACAATGGCCATCCCAGGGAATGGAGAGAGTCTGCAGCTACAGGCAGGGTAATCCCATCTATCTTATCGATGGGATATAATTCCCCTCTCAGTTAGAGTTGGAGTGAACATCAACATCCCAGACTCCTCAGGATTGGGGGAAGAGCAATGGACTAGTGTGACCTTACTAGTATTCTGTTTTAGATATATTGTGATTCAAGCAATGGTAGAAATTACAACATTGAGTTGGAGCCAGTAGCAACTGGATGCTTTCGGGGCAGGGAGATGGAAAAGCAGCTGTAATACAGGGTCTTTTCGCGGACTTGGGAATTATCCTGAGTGACGTTACAATGACAGATATCAACCATTTTACATCAGCATATAACATGCAGAACTGTATGGGAGAGAGTGTGGTCTACAATGTGAAATATGGTCCCTGCTTAGTGGCAAAGCTCCAGGATGTGTATATCCATTGCAGGTTATGTGCCACACTAAAAATACATGTTTATGTGGGAAGTTGTGGGAGGTGTGGGGGTTGGAGAACATGGGAATTCCTGTAACTTTTGTGTAACATTTATGCAATCTAAGAATCTTTTAAAATAAAAAAAATTAAAAAAAGAATCCAATAAAAAGAAATACATTATAGGCAAATAAGAGCAGATTTGAATTGTTTGAAGATAGAATTAGTGATTTCAAAGACAGAACATCTGAACTGGAAAAGACAGGAAAAGAGAAAGAGAAGAGATTCAAAAAAATGGAATGGTGTCTCAGGGAATTGAATGACAATGAAAAATACACAAACATTCTCATTATCGGTTTTCCATAAGAGAAGAGCATGGAAAAGTTGCAGAAACATATGTGAGGAAATAATGGCTGAAAATTTACTTTCTCTTATGAAATACATAAATATCAATATCCAAAAAGGACAACACACCCCAAACAGAATAAATCTGTATAGAACTACCCCTAGAAAGCTTCTATTCAGAATGATAAATATCAGAGTTATAAGGAACATTCTGAAAGTAGCAAGAGAAAAGCAAAGAGACACATACAAGGGAAACTTGATAAGATTAAGTGCCAACATCACATCAGAAACCAAAGAGGAGAGAAGATAGTGGTATGAGTTATTTTAAGGTATTGGAAGAGAAAATTTCAATACCAGCCAAGAATTCTGGTATCCAGCAAAGGTGTCCCTCAGAAATAAAGGGGAGTTCAAAGTCTTCACAGACAAACAAAAACTGATAGAATACATCACCAAAGACCAGAATTGCATGAGATACTAAAGGGAATGCTGCACTTGAAAGAAAACAAAGGGCAAGAGACTTGGAGAAGACTGTAAAAATGAAGATTATTAGAAAGGGTAAATTAAAGGATAAAAAGTTTGACAGTAGTATTATATGATAACAGAAAGCTAAAGGTCAAATCAGATGAAGTAAGTAATGCCTTTACTAATAATATTGAATGTTAATGGCTTGAACTCCCCAATAAAAAGACATAAACTGATAGAATGGACAAAGTAATATAAGCCATCTATATGTTGTCTACAAGAGATTCTCCTCAGATGCAAGGACACAACCAGGCTAAAAATGAAAGACTGGAAAAAGCTATTTCATGCAAATAGTAATGAAAAAGAGCTGGAGTAGCAATCCTAATTTCAGACACAATTGATTTTAAATACAAAACTGTTATAAGGGATGAAGAAGGTCATTATATATTAATAAAAGTGACAATTCAACAAGAAGAAATAAATATTTATGCACTTAATCTCTTTGCCCCAAGATTCATGAGGCACACACTGGCAAATCTGAGGGGAGAAATAGTTGTCTCTACAATAATAGTTGGAGACTTCAATATACCACTCTTAGTATTGGATAACATATCTGGACAGAGAATAAAGAGAGGCCTTGAATAATATGATAAATGAACTAGAGCTAACAGATATCTATAGAGCATTGTGCCCCCAAACTGCAGGATATACATTCTTTCCAAGTGCTCTTGGTTCCTTCTCCAAGGTAGACCATATATTGGATCACAAGACACGTCTCAAGAAATTTAAAAATGTTGAAATGATACAAAACACAATGATCATAATAGAAATAAGCTAGGATTCAATAATGGAAGGAAAATGGGAAAATTTATAAATATATGGAGCTTAGAAAACAAACTCTTAAACAATCAGTGGGTCAAAAAAAATTGCCAGAGAATTCAGCAAATACCTTGAGATGATTGAAAATGAGTACACAATGTATCTAAACCTATGGGACACTGCAAAAGCAGTGCTGAGAGGGAAACTTATAGCCCTCAATGCTTAACATTAAAAAGGAAGAATGGTCCGAAATTGAGGATCAATCTGCACACCTGGAAGAACTAGAAAAACAAGAGCAAACTAGTCCCAAACAAAATGGAAGGGAAGAAATAATAAAGATCAGAGCAGAAATAAATGAAATTGAGGGAAATATCAATAGAGAGAATCAACAAAACCAAAAGTTGGTTCTTTAGAGCAACAAAATCAACAAACCCTTAAGTAGACTGAAAAAGAATAAAAGAGATAACGCACAAAATATATAAAATAAAAAATGAGAGAGGACATTACCACTGACCTAATAGAAATAAGAGAACTCATAAGAGGATGCAATGAAAAACTGTATGACAAAAAACTAGAAAATGTAGACAAGATTGATAAATGACTTGAAACACAAGTACCACATACTCTGATTCTCAAAGAAATAGAAGACTGCAACAAACCAATCATAAGTGAATTAAAACAGTAATCAAAAACCTCCCAAAGATGAAAACCTGCGACCAGATGGCTTCACAGGTGATTCTACCAATCAATTAATGATTACCTATCATGGATCTTGCTCAAGCCCTTCCAAAAAATTGAACAGGAAAGAAAAATACCAAACTCATTCTATGAAGCCAACATCAGCTTAATACAGGTGTGGGCTGTTGTTGGGGGTGTGGGAGGTGGGGAACATGAGAATCCCTTTAATTTCTGAGTAATATTTAAGAAAGTAATCTAAGCACCTTTAAAAATATATATACATATAAAACAAATAACATTTATGTAAACAAATGCACATATATGCATATGTATTTATATATCATTTTACAAATATTTGTATGTATTGTGAAATATTTGATTTTTACCCACAATAAAAAAAAATAAATAAATAAAACTAAAAAAAAAAAACAGATAAAAATACTAAGAAAAACAAAAATTACAGACCAATATTCTAATGAATATGGAAGCAAAATTTCTCAACAAAATACTTGCAAACAGAATCCAAAAGCACATTAAAAAATTATACACATTGATAAATTGAAGAAGAAAAGTCATATGATCCTCTCAATTGATAAAAAAAAGGCATTTGACAAAATACAGCACACTTTCTTGATAAAAACATTTTAAAAGATAGGAATAGAAGGAATCTTTCTCAATACAGTAAAGTGGATACATGAAAACCTACACCTAACATTGTACTCCACAGTGAAAGACTGAAAGATTTCCCACTGAGATAAGGAAAAAGACAAGGGTGTACACTGTCACCATTATTATTCAATATTGTGCAAAAGTTCTAGCTATAGCAATTAGGCTAGACAAAGAAATAAAGACACCCAACTTCTTTAAGGAAGAATTAAAATTTTCACTATTCACTAATGACATGATCCTATATTTAGAAAATCTTGAGAAATCCACAAAAAAGCTACTAGTGTTAAAAAATGAGTTCAGCAATGTGGCGGTCTACAAAATTAATATGCAAAAATGAATAGCATTTCTATACCCTAGTGATGTGCAATCTGTGGAGGAAATCAGAAAAAATTCCATTATGATAGTGACTAAAACTATAAAATATTTAGGAATAAACTCAAGCAAGACCATAAAGGACCTGTATTCAGAAAACTACAAAACATTACTAAAAGAAACCAAAGAAGACTTAAATAAATGGAAGGATATTCTATGTTCATGGATTGGAAGACTAAATATCTTTAAGATGTCAACTTTACCCAACTGATTTACAGATTCAATGGAATTCCAATAAAAATCCCAACAGCACGTTTCTAGAAATCGAAAAGCCAATTGTCAAATTTATTTGGAAGGGTAAGTGGCCCTGAATAGCCAAAAAACGTCTTATTATAACACCTTGCATTTGGTGTGGTACATTAGTTACAATTGACTAAATCATATTTTTTATAGTTCTGTGATTAACTGTTATCCATGGTTTAACTTAGGATTCACACTTTGCTGGATGATTTTTAATACTATTCCTAATATATCCTTTGGTTGACTTCTGGACAATAATTTTTTCTATAAATGGTATATTGATCCTTGAAAAAAAAAAAGAATTAAGTTAGAGGCTTCTCACTTCCTGACTTTAAAGCATATTACTTAGATAGATTGTTAAAAAAAAAAAACAAAAAAACCCCAGCATAGTACTGGCATAAAGACAGACAGATTGACCAATAGAACTGAATTGAGAACTCAAAAATTGACCTTCACATCTATAGTCAAGTGATTTTTGACAAGGCTGTTAAGCTACCCAGCTGGGCCAGGACAGTCTATTCAACAAATGGTGCTGGGAGAACTGGATAGCCATATCCAAAAGAAAGAAAGAAGACCCCTATCGCACACCTTGTACAAAAGTTAACTCAAAATGCATCAAGGACCTAAATATTAAAACAAGGGAGTGCAAGTGGCTCAAGCGGTTGGGTGCTCCTTTCCCACATTGAAAGTCCTGGGTTCATGTCCCAGTGCCTCCTAAAGAAGATGAGCAGATGCAATAAGCAAATGCAATAAGCAGATGTAATGAGCTGATGCAATGAGCAGATGCAATGAGCAGGCAAATGAGCACACACAATGAGAGGGGAGCAGATGTGGCTGAAGCAGTTATGTGCTTACCTCCAACATGGGATTTCCTGGGTTCAGTTCCCAGTGCCTCCTACAGAAGAGGAGCTGACACAATGTTCAGACACAATGAGAAGCCAGCAGTCAGACACAGTGAGCAGACAACAAACAAACACAGTGAGCAGATGAGTTCAAAGAGCAAGCAGAAACAATGAGCAGACAGTCAAGGGAGCCATCTTGGTTAGGGAGGAGCAACCATAAAAATCCTAGAAGAAAATGTAGGAAAACATCAAGATCTAGTGGTAGGCTGTAGTTTCTTAAATCTTATGCCCAAAACATGAGTAACAAAAGAAAAAGTAGATAAATGGGACATCCTCAAAATTCACCACTTTTTCCTTCTCAAAGGATTTTTTCAAAAGGATGAAATGGTAGATAACTCAACAGGAAAAAATATTTGGCAATCACAAATCTCATAAGAGTTTAATATCCATGATATATAAAGAGATCATACAACTCAGCAATAAAAAGACAAACTATCCAATTTAAAAATGGGCCAAAGTCTTGAGAAGACAACTGTCCAAAGGAGAAATACAAATGGTAAAGAAAGACATTAAAAAATGTTCAACCTCACTAGCAATTAGGGAAATGCAAATCAAAACTACAATGAGATATCATTTCACTACTATTAGACTGGCCACTGTTCAAATGTCAGGAAATTGTAAATGTTGGAGAGGATTTTTCTTGAATCTGAACAAGTGTAACTTAATACTACAAAATATTAATATCAGACAAAAAATATCCATTATACTAAGTTTAGGAGACCAGACTCAGAGTACTACATATTCGATAATTCCATTTATATAAAATGTAAAAAATAAATCAGTTTATAAAAATGAAATTAAATTAGTGGTTATGTAGGTGTGAAGAAGAAATGTTAAGAGGTGTGGAGTTTTTCTTTTTTGGACTAATGAAATTGTTCTAAAAGTTTTGAGATAGTGAATGCACAACATTGTGATTATACTGAAAGCCATTGATTATACACTTTAGATAGATCATCTGGTATGTGAATATATCTGAATAAAATTGCTTAATAAGCAAATAAATAGCTGTGCAAGAATAGCCAGAAACAACAGGCATATGCAGCAGGGGAAACATAGATTGAAAGGTGAGGATTTTTCTTGGTATTTTTTTGGTTTATTTAATTTTATTATTATTGAAAAAATGAAAATGCTGTAGTTCATTGGACCCACCCAGGACAACTAACGAGTACATGATGATGGACAACACCCATCTCAAGGAACAGACAATGTCTGCAACTGCAAGCAACATAGCTCCATCCATCTGCCCTATGGAACTAAGCCCCCTCTTAATTAGAAGCAGAGAGGGCATGACCATCTGAATTTCCTCAAGACTGGGGAATGAACAATGGAATAAAATAAACTATATTGATTATACACTTATTATTATTCTAGCAATGGAAGAACTCTTATCATTGATTTAAAGACAGTGGCCACAAGAGGTTCTGAGAGATTGGAGAGGGAAGAACAGGTGTAATATCGTGGCATTTTTGGAAAATTGAATTTGATTTGTATGACATTGCAGTGACAGATAAATGCCATTAAATATTTTCTTTTAACTTCCAAAATTGTGCAGGACAAAGTGTAAAGGATAGCATAAACTGTAGTCCTTCATAAGTAGCAATGCTTCATTATGGATTTATCAATTGTAACAAATGTGCCACACTAATGAAGGTTGCTGTTAATGTGGAAAATTTTGAGAGGGAAGGGAGTGAGGTGTATGGGAATCCCTTATAATTTATGTAATCTAAATCTTCTTTAAAAATAAAAAGATAAGTATAAAAATAGAAAATGCTCAAATATTGATTGAAGTGATTAATGCACAATTATATGAATATACCAAATACCATTGATTGTACACTTTGGATGAACTGTATACTTTATTAATTTCAAATCAATAAATTTGAATAGTTTATAAAAGCTCATTCCTCTAATGAGATCTTTTAAAATCCCTTTGGGAAGAGAAAGTGATATTTAAATACAAGAAATGGCATTGTTTTATTAAAAGAAAAATAAGCCTGTCAATACTGGAGTATTGTAGGGGAGAAAAATGCCCACAATTCTGTCAGGCAGAGGATCATATCCTACATTAAAAATTTGTTGCCAATACATCTCTGACAGACCTGGAGCAGTTAATGTCTGCTGCTAAGGTTTCCACTACAGCTGCAAGAAAAAGAAGGTCCTTGCACTTTCTGTCTGGTTGTGGCAGCCAAGATTGAATGGGGGAATATAGGAAATTCTATAAACTTGGGGAAGGGGAAATAATCTTTGCAACACAGATATAAACTTGTAAACAGCAAATACTCTTTTAACTCCACAAGAGGAATCTTTTTGAAGTTTGGATTTACTTGGGAAGTGTTAGAAGTCTATTTCCATACACCCTTGCCTTCTGGTTGATTCCTTCTGGTTAAATCTTTAACAACATTCAAAATTTAAAAAGAATACTTGATTAAAAGAAAGCCTATGGTTCTTTTAAAAAAAAATTGTTGCCAGGTGGTTTTTGTCACTCTGATATCTCAGGGGATAAGGAGGTGGAAGATCATTACAGATGTGAAAAGGCCCCCATTTTCACCATGGTTTAGAACAGACAGGAGCTGTATATACTAACTTATACATGCACATGGCACTGACCTTTGGTGATCCATTTTGCATGTTTTCTCTTCAAATTCCCACTCTTTGCCTGCATTAAATGGAACTAATACAGAAAAGCCTTGGAGAAAGAAAGTGGTCCCCAGGGAGAATGCTCACTTTAGAAATTAAACCTTCATGAGGGCTCACTAGGGAATGGGCAGAGCTGTCTGATGAGTTCTGGCCCCTTTCAGAGCAAATACTTTTTCTTTCCTGCCTCCAAAATTCATTATAAACATGAAGTCCAAGGAATGCTAATGGTTGAACTATGGAATTCAAGGAGGAAACTAAGCACCTGAGGTTGGTTTTAACATATCAGTTTTTTCTTTGCATATTTGTACACGTATTTCCCTAAGGAAAATATGACTCAAAAATATTTAGGAATCAATGGCATAAATGTGACATAGAGGAGATGTGTCTTCAATGTAAATAAACTTATTATATCACATGTAAAATATTAAATTAAATGAAAAATATTTAAAATATTTTATATGGAATTTAAATTTAGAAAATTTCAATAATTCTTTAAATTTTGAAAAAAATAAGAATAGCTTTAATTTCTTTTTCTTGCCTAAATGTCAATAAAATGCTGAATAGAAGTGGCAAGAATTGAGATCTTTTTCTTATACTGATCTTAGAAGGAAAGCATCCAGTCTTTCATCCATGTTAAACTAACCTTGTATTCATGGGATAAAGCCTACTTGTCATGGCCTATAATTCTATTTATATGTTGTTGGATTCAGCTTGCTAGTATTTTATTGTAAAATTTTGCATTCATATTCATAAGAAATACTGGTCTATAGTTTTCTTTTCCTCTAATGTTTTTGTCTGGTTTTGGTATCAGGTGTTCCTGGCATCAGGAAATGAGTAAAGAAATGTTCCCTCTCTTCTAATTTTTAGAAAATTTGTGAAAAAACTCATATTAATTCTTCTTAAATATTTGGCAGAAGTCCTTGGTTTAGGGCATTTGGGCATGGCCTATTTTTTGTGAGTAGTTAACTGATTACTAAATCATCATTTTTTCTTGCTATATAGTTACTCAGAATATTTCTTCTTCCATTTCAATACCTTCTGTCTTACTGGGCATTGGCCCATTTCAGCTAAATTATTCAATTTTTGGCCATAATGTTTTCCTTAGAAATCTTTAATAATCCTTTCTATTTCTCTAAAAACTGGTGCATCCTTTTTAATTTCTAATTGTACTAGAGTTTTCTCTCTTTTCCTTATAACCAATCTACCTAATTTTCCTCAATTTTCTTGACCTTGCAAATAACCTTTTGTTATTTTTAAAATTTTTGTACTGTTTTTTTTTAATTATTTAAGTCATTAATTTATGCTCAAACCATTGTCATTTCCTTTTTTTCTGATTGTATTAGATTCAGTTTGCTCTATCATTTGAGCATATTAAGGTTTGGTTATGGACTTAAAAACTTTTTTCTTTCTCAATTTAGGCAAATATAGATACAAATTTCCCCCTAAGGACTGCTTCATCTGCCTCTCACATAATTTTTTTTTTATATTAATAACTTTTTTTTCAAATTCACAAAAGTAAAAGAAGAGGAAAAACACAGCTCAACAAGTTATGGAATAATTACTCTTTAACAGTTCTTTTTAGGTCCTTTTATCTTATCTAATTTCAGACATTTTTTCAAGGAATATATGCAATTGGATAACAAACACATGAAATAATGCTTAACATCTTTAGGCATTAGGTATATGGAAATCAACACCAAAATGTGACATCACTTCAAACCTGCTGGGATGTTTTACTTTTCTGAAAATCTAAAGTAACTGTTGGTGAGGATGTGGAGAAATTGGAATCCTTGTTCATAACTGTTAGGTATGCACAATGGTATACGTATATTTCCACTTGGAAAATATTTATGCAGATCCTCAATAAGAGATAGACAGAATTTGCTGATGATCTAACATATCTCTTCCTTGATATATATCCCCCAAAATTGAAGAAAAATATTCAAGCAATTGTGTAATGATGCTCATATTAACATTATTTATAATAACAGGTAGAAACATGCCAATTTTTCCATGGATAACCAAAATATGTAATAGCTATACGTTGGAATTTTGTTCAGTCATAAAATGGAATGAAGTAATGGTATAAGCTGTACCATGGAAAGGACTTGAAAACATGTTAAGTGTTTTCAAAACTTAGGCAAGACACAAAAGGTCACATTTTTAAAAGATTCCATTTATATGCAATATCCAAAAGAGGCAAATCAATAGAGACAGAAAGATGATTGATGGTTGGCAGGGATTGAGGAGGAGTGGGACTATGGAATAACTCCTTTTCTGTGTATGAGGTTTCCTTTGGAATTGATAAAATTTTCTGAAATTAGATAAATCATATGTTGCCTAAGAGTTACCCCTGAGGGCCTCCTTGTTGCTTTAATGTGACATCTCTCTAAGATAAACTCAGTATATAAGCACACTACCTTTGCCCAAAATGGAACATGATGGGCATGAGCCTCCCTGTCACCAAGGGAATATTATCAAGCAACAAATAGCAATACACCTGGAAAAAGACCTTGACTAAGGGGGAAATGGTAAATAAAATGAGTTTTTATGGCCAAGAGATTTCAAAATAAATCAGGAGGTCCTTCCAGAGGTCACACTTATGCACATCTCAACAAGACCTCATTGCCACGGCAAATAGTGCCCAAATAGTAGGACTCCTGAGAACTCTAGAGACATCCAGACACTATAGGCAGGGTAGACAGCTCAGGAGTTTGGCACCCTGAGAAAGGACCTTACTTTTGAATTTATCCTCCACATTGTGACAGAGCTGGACTCATCTTTGGTTTCCCTACACATGGCTCTTCTGCCCCTTCTATTTGAAGTTATAGTTAGTATTATACTTGATAAGTTATGCCCTAGACACTTAAATCTTTGGTCTGTCCACATGGTAGTTGGGCCCTGAATCTCAGCAGAGTTACAAAACCTTCTCTCCAGTTCATTGGACTCACCCAGCACAACTAATAATGTAATGATATAGGAAAACACCCATCCCAAGGATCAGAGTGAGTCTTCAACTCCAAGAAAGACAGTTCTATCCATCTGTCCCAAGGGATTTAAGTCCCATTTCAATTAAAGGCAGAGGGGGCATCACAATCCCAAAATCCTCAAGATGATGGAATGAACAATGGACTAAAATTGACTTAATATTATTCTACTATAAACTTATTGGTATTCTAGCAATGGAAGAACTTTTAATATTGATGTGTAGGCAGTGGCCACCAAAGGTTCTGTGTGGAGGGACAGGGAGGAATAGGTGTAATATGGGGGCATTTTTGGGACATTGGAATTGTCTTGAATGACATTGCAATGACAGATACAGGCCATTATAGATTTTGTCATAATTTACAAAATTCTGCATGACAGAGTGTAAACTATGTTATAAACTATAATCCAAGGTTAGTGACAATGCTTCAATATGTGTCCATAAATTGTAACAAATGTACCACACTAATGTAGGATGTTGTTAACATGGGTTAGTGTGTGAGGGGGAGGGAGTGGAACATATGGGAATCCCCTATATTTCTATTTAACCTTTATATAATCTAAATTTTCTTTAAAAAATAAAAAAAAAAATTATGGGCCTGGAAGTACAATCTAATAAAATGCAAACTCTCACCAAAGACGATCTGGAATTTCCATGTCCATTTTGGGAAATATGCTATTAGACAAACTTACTCATCACTCTAGAAAAGGAGTTCCAAAACTAAACAGCCAAGTGGAATGCCTACTTTACTTTGCACTCAGAATTTACTAAGAAATGTAAGAAATTGTTTCATTAAAGGACTCATTGCCAAAACAAATGAGAAAGTGTAAAGGAATTATGTTTTCTTTAGTTCTATGTTTTTGTGTCTGACAAAAGGCTAAATAAGTTATAATTGAAGCTATAAGCTGTCTATTTGTGTCTGTCTGTGTGTTTAATGTATGATATTTTCCTACCTTTCAATGATATTACCAAAGTAACTTATGTAATTCCTTTAAAGAGCTCTATTCAAGTTGGCTTAAAGATAAATAAGCACTTATATAAAAATTAATACTCCTATACTTCCAGAAATTAAGGAAACCAAAGTTCTAATAGTTCCAGGAAAAACAAAGAATGCATAGAAGTAAATGCAAATTTCTTTAAAAATTAAATTTCACATAATTTAGGTAAACCTTAGGCAAATAGGACTGATTGAATATTAACTAAATAAAAATAGCTATGTCTTTGGAATTATCAATAGTATGTAGATTTTAAGCATAGAAGTTTACTCAAGAATGGTGTGTTCTTTCTAAATTTATGTAGTCTTATAAGAAAATAATTTAACATTATATCTACTTGATCCTTAATATGATGAAAAAATGTAAAATGAGTTTTGAAGAATGTTGGTTTGAAGACAGTTTACAAGATCTTTTTGATAACAAATATTTAAGGTTTGCAGGATATGTTTTGTTAAGGGAATGGAAAAGAGTTTTGTCTAAAAGTGAAATGACAGGTTTTTACAGAATGATAAAAAGGAATATGTAGGACAATATGAATGGATATAGAAAATTATAGAAGGTTTTCAGAAAAGGGATTTTATTTGTAATGGTCATGGTTGGTTAAGATTTGATAGGTTTATAAGAATTTTAAGAGTTTCCTTAGACAGAATCTTCATGCAAAATTAATATTTGATTTTCTTTCCTTTATAATGAAAAAGTATCCATGGATTATTGGTCTACTCTTAATAAGAATTAATAAGGGTTTTCTTAAACATCTGGGTAACTGCTTAGAAAGAAAAATCTGTATTTTATCAGAAAAATCTCCTGTGCTTTATATCCTTTATATAAACATAATTTAATTGCTTCAGAAAATGTCTTCTCATTTTTGAAATAAAGTGTTTTCTTGTCACCATGTTATTGCCTCTCTTTATTTTTTAAATATTTCATTGTCACTTTCATTAGTAAGGAACTAAATATTGTTTCACAGTTTTCCATTATCCTATTTATCAAAATGCTAAAACCTAAAAATTTTTGACATTTTCCTTCCAAAAATTGAGGTGTAAATAATATCTTCTTGACATCAAACTCTCTCTGAGATTTTCCAGAGAGTCCTTGTAAAATCACAAAGGACTTTTCTCTCTCACCTTGTAAAAAGAGAGGTGATAAACCAGTTAGTTTTATTTGATATGTTATCAGTTGCATAGGAAGTTTTACCAAATTAAAAATGATTTTGTAACTTTCTGTTGGCTAAATTATAGGATAAAATGTTATTAATATAAACATTTCAGAAATTATGTAAAGTTCTTAGGGACTTGTCAATATCCTCAATGTCCATGAGCTGTACAAGTACTGGTAAGTCTGATATTAGACAGTAGTATTATTGGTCGTAATTTCAGTGGTTCCTAAAATAATGTTTTGTGACTCCTCATCTGATTGTCCACTTTTGTAAAACAGCAATAAGTCAACTATGGATATTTTAAGTTTTCTGTCATCTACTCAGAGTTTTTATTCTGATACTTCCCTGAAAACACATGCAATCAGCTACAGATGACTGTGTTTTATCTTCAACATAAAGGGCTCTCTCAGAGACCTGTGGGAAGGACTATGCCGCATTCTCTGAGGCACCAGCTCCTAATGACACTCCTTAAATAGCTTTGATAGCATACCACTGTATTGAGTCAAGATGAACAGAATTGCAATGAAAAAACTGGTTGGATCTTGAGATTGATCACAGAATATCTAATGAAATAGAGATTAATTACTTAGGGCTAAATGAACTGATAAAGAATGATCTTAGTTTTCTTTGAATTATTGCTAATATTTTATTGTTTTATTTTCTAGATACAAGGGCTCACTTACTGAATTAAGCTATCCATAATTAATAAAACATTCATCTTTATCTCCTTGCCTGACCCCTCAAGAATTTGGCTCTTACTGAATATTCTTAAATTTACAGTGCTATAATTATTTTCATTGATTCAATCAGGATCTATTCTCCTTGTTAACAGGAAATAATTGGAGTAAATGGTTATATAACCAAGTCTTAGGGTTGTTAATTCAAGAACACAGAGGAAACTCCACATCTATTGAATATTACAGATTCCACATTTATGCACCTGCCTGTTCTTACCAAAATTGAATTAGACTCAGCAGAAACTGTCAAATTAATTGTAGCCTCAGCAAACTTAACTCTGAGCAGGTCTAACATTTTTCCTCCAGAAAACTGACTCCTTACATGATTCTTCTACTTCACTCCTTAGCCTTCACCTAAAATGCTGCAATGTTATTGATGCTGCTACTCTGTTACCTTTACCCAATGATGGGATACCTCATGAGTGTAAACTGGTAACTTCAAAATTAATGACTCCACACATGTTCTTATAATCAGCCCAGATCTCATTCTATTTGGTAATGATTCTTATGCTAGAATTGTTAATTGTACATTCCAAATAGTCTATACCATTTACTGATTGAATAAGGTACTCATCCACAATTTTCTTCCACCAAAAAATGATGAACTCTGTGCTCTTCTTACCCATCCCTGCTTTCTATCAGAAGAAAATTCTGTTTATATCTAAAGCAGGGGTTGTTTTTCCCATGCATGTTTTTGCCAGTCAGGTGAAAACCACAGACCCCTTCTCAGAAGGTAGAAGCAGATAGTTTTATGAAAATCAACATCAGCATAACTTTAAATTAAAATTTTCAATTCAAGCTCACAGACCCCCTGAAATCTTTCCACTGGTTGAGTACCCCTGATCTATAGTGATTTCAGCATGCTATGGAATCAAAGAGGGTTCTTCACTTCTTCTGGTATGCCAGTTGAAAATTGGAGACTAGTAAATTTTCTCTTTTCTACCAATTTCTTCCCATTGCTTTTGCCATAATTAAGATACACTCTCACACAAAAAGGACAGAGTCTGAATATTTTTAAAAATGCACTTGCATATTTTTTTCATGCAAAAACAGCCACTAGTAAAACAGCTGCAATTATAAACTTAAATAATACTGTTAAAATTACCTGAAGAACCTAGCCTTTCCTGGCCCAAAATTTTGTATTTGGCCCTCTGTTAATTCATACCATTTCTCTTAGGAAATTCATATTCTCCCCATTTGAAATTGTTCTTAGCAGACCTATCTCTGGGAATAAATTGAGAACAGATCACTTTTTGTTACACCACAACATGACCAAATTTGCAAATCCTTAATGCATTATGTCAAAGATTATCTTCAACAAGTAAAGGACACATTTCTTGTCCCACATGACAGACACTCCATTAATCATAATCTATCACCAGGATAATGGGTCTACCGGAAATGACACCAACAAAAGACAGCCCTGGATCATCATTCAAAGAAACTCTGCTAAGTACTCCTAAATTCTGATAATGCAAATTAATTACAGGATGTTGAGCCATGGGTTCACATTTCTCAACTAAAAAAATTCCATCAGAGTCCTGGACTAATTATGGAGACTTAAAAATCAATACCAATGCCAACTGGAAATACGACTGGAAAATGACCTTGAATGAAAAGGGGGAAAGGTAAAGACAAATGAGTTCATGTGGCTAAGAGACTTCAAAGAGAGTCAAGAGGTCATCCCAGAGATAACACTTGCAACCCCCCCCAGTAGGATCTCATAGAACACCAAAGTGGATATCACCCCACACAGAGGGGCTCCTGAGGGCTCTGGAGGCAACCAGGTCCTATATAAGGGAGGATAGCTCCAGAGATTGATGCCTTATCAGTGGGCTATAATTTGGAATCTGTGCTCCTGAGAGTGACAGAGTTGTACTCAAATAAGTCCTCCCTGCATATGGTCCATCAGTCCCCTCTATTCAAACCTATATGTGATGCTGGAGTTTTTAGGTGTACTTCCAAAGACTGAAGCCCCTGGCCTGCCCATGTGCCAGCTGTGCCTGGAATCTTGGTGGAGCTGCAACTCCTACTCTACAGCTCAATCGACTCACCCAAGTCACCTGGTGAGGAGATGACAATGATGGACAATGGTTATCCCAGGGAATGGAAAGAGCCTGCAGCTGAAGGCAGCATAATCCCATCCACCATATCCATGGGATAAAATCCCCTTCTCACTTGGAGGTGGAGTGGACATCACCATCCCAAACTCCTCAGGATTGGGGGAAGAGCTATGGACTAGAGTGGACTTAATGGTATTCTGTTGTAGACATATTGTGATTCAAGCAATGGAAGAAATTACAACAGTGAGGTGGAGCCAGTGGCCACTGGATGCTTTTGGGGCAGGGAAGGGAAAAGCAGTTTTAATACAGGTGATTTTTCAGGACTTAGGAATTATCCTCAGTGACATTACAATGATAGATATAGTCCATTTTATTTCAACATATAACATGTAGAACTGTGTGGTAGAGAGTGTGGTCTCTAATGTCAAATATGGTCCATGCTTAGTGGAAAAGCCCCAGGATGTGTATATCCAGTGCAGGTGATGTGCCACACTAAAGAAAGTTGCTTCTGTGGGATGTTATAGGAGATGTAGGACGTGGGGAACATGGGAAACCCTGTAATATTTGTGTAATATTTATGTAATCTAAGCATCTTTTAAAATATATTTTAAAAAAGCATTTAGGTTGTGAATAAAATATTATTAGTATTATTATAAAAAAAAATAAATAAATATAAAAATAAAAACCATACCCAAAGCAGTGTGGTAGAAAGATAAAAAAATAAAGGTATGGATAAATGCAAGTAAACAAGAAACAAAAAGAATGAATGCAGGCTGATGAACAGCAAGTGGCACTGAATCCATTGATGCAGAGCAGATGAGCCAAACTGGATTGTTACTTTGTAAAAGGCTGTCCTCCTGGGGTTGGATGGGAGAAGTGAATTCACAAAAGGGGCAGACTCCTATTGAAGGACAGTGGGTCCTGATTCCAGCAAGTTGGTGAGAGTCTCCAAGCTAAGAAGTGAGACTGCAACAGGAACATGCGATTATATTGGATGGATTCTTGGGGCAGGGAAAGCTAATATTTATTTTTAGGTTGTAATTCTCTGTGACAGCTCTGTGCTTTTAGTAAAGTTTCTTAAACTCAAAAAAAAAAAAAAATTCAAATGAGCCAGGAAGGGAGGTAGATAATGTCACAAAGTAAACTATTTATTTTCAAGGTGACAGTTCAAGTCCTAACATAAACAAGTACTCACATAGGCTCTACCTTACTAATACTTACAATGCATAAAATCTTTATATTTCCCTATGCATTGGACTTGCACTGGCCTGGAAGGACAATGCCATTGTCTGCTTCTCCAAGGATATTTCAAAGTTAGATAACCTTAGAAATTCCTGGAATTGTCACCCCAAATCCTGATCTATGCACATCGCAAGGGACTTCATAGTTCTGCCCCCCAAAAAAAGTTCTTTCTTATCAGAAATGCTTCAGTCTCTTTGGATCAGACAGCACCATTTGTTTCATATCAAATATGAATACTAGACACAAGGTCTTCTTTACTTTGCTTTATGCTTTCTTAGATCTGTAACCTTGTAGCCAAAAATGAAGAAGTAACAAAAGTTTATGATTACTGAATCACTTTATAGATGCTTTTTCCCTTATTTTATAAGTATATTATAGAGTACCCCAAAGCAAATACCTGAAATTACTGAAACTGGCTAGGTCAATCTCACCCTTCTTTATGGTTGTTGAAACAAGACTCACCTTTGTGTATACTAACTATTGTGATGGTTATTCCATTCTGAATTTACCTTTGTTTATGGTTATTTCAAATTGAGTCTCACCCTTGTGTATACTTACTATTATGGTGTTTATTCTAGACTAACCTTACATTTGTTTATGGTTATTTGAAAACTAGCTTGTATATATTTACTATTTTTATTTTAATCGCTCTACCTTCCTTTATTTGAATCCATAAAAACTCCAAACTCCTCACAATCAAGGAGGCAGATTTTTGGGCAATTGTTAGACCAATGATCTCTTTGCAATCCTAGCAAATAAACTTTCTCACTCGGAACCACATTATCTCAGGAATTGGTCTTTAAAATGTATTGGAATGAAAGAACCTGCTTTTGCTGAATATCAACCACACTATAAAAACAACTAGTTGAGAGACATATAAAGATATCATAGAAGAGTTTGAAAACTTTATATAATAGTCAAAATGCCTCCACAGACTACAAGTTATCTTAACAATGCATGTCCACTTTCAGGTTTAAAGTACTGGATCTACCAAAGATTCACAACACAAATAAATTTTGGTCACCTCTTCACATGAGCTCTCAATAACACAGACCCTTGGATGCTGTGGCAGTTTGATAGAGTTATGAATATCAAAAATAGATATTGGACTATGCTTATAAACTGGTCTGTTCATCTGGGCATGATTAAGTTATGATTAGGGATTTGATTGGGCCACATCAGTATGATGCTGAGTCCCTGCTTCTTGGTGGGCAGTGACTCAGAGATAAAATTACATGGCAGAACAGAAGAGTAGTTTTTGAGTTGGAATTTTTGAATTGGAGTTTGGATGCCGAGTTCTGATGTGGAGCTTTAAAGCTGGATCCCCAGGAAGTAAGCACACAGAGGAGCTTTGTCATGAGGAAAGAGAGAAGGCCCTGGGAAAAGAGAAAAGACATTTACCTAATAGTCTATAGCTGACCTCCAGCAAGGCCCAGGAAGAGAGGAACCCAGGAAGCCTGAACCCTCACAGATGGCTGCAGTCATCTTGCTCCAATACATGGCATTAAACTTTGGTGAAGGAAATAACATGTGCTTTATGGCCTGGAAACTGTAAACTTCTACCCCAAATAAATACCATTTATAAATACCAACAGATTTCTGGTATTTTGCATCAGCACCCCTTTGGCTGACTAATACAGATGCGAAGGACTAATGATAGTATTCCTAGTAATCAATTTATAAACATCACCTTAACTGTAGTTACATTGTTCTGTCAGGCAATATTTTTATTGTAGAAATTTTATCAGATATTTGCCTGGGCTGTAAATTAGCTTAATACCTGATAAATGTCTGGGCAATGTGCACTTGGTCCCTTCACAATCCCTTAGGAATTTATAATAAATCTGAAACTTCTCACTGGATGACTCCTCTCAAAATACAGTGTCAGGCAAAAGAGGATTTACCCAGGGAGTTAATGATTCTGGGTTTGCCTCTTTTGTCAGATTGCTGCTACCTTGGCTTGGGTTAACACAAATGTAAACAGGATTATATATTTATCAATCACAATAAGAGAAATTACTGTATCTCCTGCTAGAGCTATAGTTTGCACAGCAAGTCACTAGACCTATTAAACTTGTTTTAGACAATATCATTGCCAAACTTTTCACTTATTTGCTGAAAAAAAGGAGGCATTTTTGTCATTGCCAACATTACCTGTTGTACCTGCGTACACACTTTTGGGGAAGTTGAGATAAAATTACATGAAATAATTAAATAGACCACATGGTTTAAACAAGTAAGGCCCTCATTTAATCATGTTGATTTCATTTGGGTCAAGTCATGGGTCCTGGGCTTAGAAGTATATGCTGATGTAGGCAGTTGGGCCTTTTATCATTCTAATACTCATTATAGTCTCTCTGGTATACAGTTTTCTCTCAAGGATTTTGCACATGTGTCCCCAGCAACCTGTGATTTCTTTATGTCTGGGATCATTTGCCCAGCAAATGATTTCTCTTTATCTGGGATGACAGAAAAATGATGATTGTGGAAAAACTGGCATCATGACCATCTATGAACCTAACATGAAAATTACCTGCACGTACTACTCCAAGACCTTAGGCAGTAACTGAAAATGGGCTCAACACCTTACATTTTGATCATGACTCTCAATGTCTGAGAGCCAGATCAAACTAGGGAAATTGTTAAATTAAGTAAGCCCTAGATGGAGCCCTTCATGCTAAGCCCTACATCAGCAAACTGAAGCTTAACTTAGTTTCTAGCTCTTGTAAGTGCTCCTTTCCCCAGAGCTTGAAACATAGCAATGTGCCATAACTTGCCAGGTTATTTCCTCTCCTCCTTCTCCAGGAAACTTTATCTGTTCTGTTTAGTTTTGTGCAGATATTTGTCCCCAGCTCCTATGATTTGTTTAAAGTCTCTTCCTTTCTCAGTGCCCCATTTTCCTTACTCTTTTCATTTCTGGGACTCTCCAGTCTAGCAGCAGTTCAGTTCAACCTTCCTCCTCCTTTTTTTTCTGTGAGACTTTTCTGCCAAAAATTTCACCCCTACTAGGTTATCCTTCCTCTGAAAGTCAGACAGGATCATTCCAGAAAGGTGGGACTTCAACAAAGTCCATTCTGCATTTAATGAATTCCACCAACAGTAATTGTATTGAGTGAGTGCACCACTTGGTCATAGCCTTTCTGCTGCAATTTTACTCCCCACCCTCCTAAAATTGGGGCCCTTTTGTTTTCAGCATTCCTCAGCAGCTTGTCTTCAGCAATGGGTGTCTGTGGCCTTCTGTCTCCATACCTCGATATATGTGGGGTTCTAACTCACTACTGTGGGTTCCTCTAAAATCGGTTTCCCTGGTGAGAGGGATCCAGGCTGCTTGCTGTCTCTGAAGAACTCCCAAGCTTTGTTGGTGACCCATTGATAGGGAAGGGAAGAGGACCTGTAGGTTCTGGATGGAACTTTCCTACCTGATAATTTTCTCTTTCTTCTATTCAGCATTTGTGGAGTCATCTAACATTATCCAGTGTATCAGAGTAGGATTTTTCAGGATACAGCTTCCATCACTATGTTGATGATGTCACCATCCACCATGGAATTTTTTTAAAAGAGGTATGGGAGATCGAACCCAGGAATTCCTACATGGGAAGCAGGTGGTCAGCCAATTTACTCCACCATTTGATTTTTTTCTAAATTTATATCAAGTGCAAAAAGTAATAGACAAAAGGCAGCTTAACAATTTATGGAAGGATTAGTCTAAAAAATTCTACCCTGTCATATTTATCATATATAATCCTCAAATGAAACTCAATTGTTTATCCAGTGTTTTCTCTTGCCATTACCAAAATACAGAACTTCTCTGTCACTGAAAAACCTGCTTCCTCAAGCCCCTTTGTAATAATACATGCCACCCTCTGCCACTTGCCTGAAACAGTATAGATAAGTTTGCATTTCCTAAAGTTTTTATATAGATGACATCATACAGTATGTACATTATTGTGTCAGGATTATTTTCACTTAGAATAATGATTTTGGGGCTCATCAATGCTGTGTCATGTATCAGTAGTTCATTGTCTTTTATTTTTGAGGAGTATTTTGTTGTGTGGATATACTACATTTTGCTTATTCCCTGAATGATATTTAGGTTGTTTCTGTTTTGTTATTGTGAATAAAGCTGTTACGAAAGTCATCTCTGTGTAGACATGTTTTCATCTCCTATCTAAAATGAGATGCTTGGTTATGTGATAGGTGTATGTTTAATTATTAAATTGATTGTGTCTTTTTATACACTCAGCATAAGTGTGTGAGAACTCAAGTTCCTTCACATCCTTAATGATAATTTTATTATCAGTCATTTTATTTTCAGCATCCTAATAATGAGTTCTCAAACCTCCTTGTTGTTTAATTTGCATTGCCCATATAACCAATGATGATGAGCACATTTTCACATCCCTATTGACCATTCTTTGGTAAAATACCTGTTCAAATCTTTTGCTCATGTTTTTTTTTTTAGGGAAAACAATCATGTTGTTTTATTTAAGTTGAAATAAAAGGATGTTAATGGTAGCTAAATAGATCATAAAATCAAGGATACACACAGTTAACAGAAACATTGCCAGGGCAACCAAGACTTAGACTGAGAGAAATTAACTATCATTATTTTGAAACCTGGTATATCAAATGTATTTTTTTCCATATATATTTTAAAAGATGCTTAGGTTACAAAGATGTTACACAAAAATTACAGGGATTCCCATGATCTCCACCTCCCATACCTCCCAAAGCATATCACATAAACCTCTTTCATTAGTGTGGCACATCACCTGCAATGGATATACACATCCTGGGGCTTTGCCACTAAGCATAGACCACAGATCACACCATAGGCCACACTCTCTCCCACACAGTTCTGCATGATAAATGCTGCTCTAAAATGTCACCACAACATCACTCAGGACAACCCCCAAGTCCTGAAAAAGCCCCTGTATAACAACTGCCATTCCCCTCCCTGTCCTGAAAGTATCTAGTGGACACTGGCTTCACTTCACTGTTATAATTTCTTCCATTGCTTGAATCCTAATATGTCTCCAACAGAGTACCATGAATTCCACTCTAGTCCATAGCCCTTCCCCCAATCCTGAGGGCCTGGAATGGTAATGTCCACTCCATCTCCAGTGAGAGTGGGCTTATATCCCATGGATATGGTGGATGGGATTATCCTGCCTTCAGCTGCAGGCTCTTTCCATTCCCTGGGATGGCCATTGTCCATCATTGTCCATTGATAAGGTGTCAATCTCTGGGGCATCCCCCCTTATATAGGACCTGGGTGTCTCCAGAGCCCTCAGGTGCCCTCTGTGTGGGGTGATGTCTGCTTTGGTGTTCTATGAGATCCTACTGAGGTGTGCATAAGCGTTACCTCTGGGATGACCTCCCAACTCTCTTTAAAGTCTCTTAGCCACATGAACTCATTTGTCTTTACCTTTTCCTCCTTTTATTCAGGGTTTTTTTTTCCTGTCATGTTTCCAGTTGGCACTTGATATTAGTCGCTCGTTGTCAGGGAGGCTTATTCTTGGGAGTCATGCCCCATGTTGTGGGGAAGGTATTACATTCATATGCTGAGTTTGGCTTAGAGAAAGGCCACATTTGAGTAACAAGGAGACTCTCAGGTGACTTTTGCTTATTTTTAAATTGGGCATTTTGTCTTCTTATTTTTTAATTGTATCTACATATGTATTGTGGATACAATTCTTTTTGCATCTACATTTATTGCAGTTATTTTATAGATTGTCTTTTGAAGAGCAAAACCTTTTAATTTTGATAAATTCAATTTTAATAAGTTTTTCTTTTATGCTTTATGCTTTCTGTGTAAATCTAAGCAAATTTTCCTATCAAAAACTGCAAAAGATTTTATCATTTATTTTCTTCTAGATGTTTTCTATTTTTAACTTTTACATTTGTGTCTCTACTGCATTTCAAGTTAATCTTTGCATATAGGGTGAAGTAAAGATTAATGTTAATTTTTCCATATGGATATATGTTTCAGCATGATTATGAAATGATGTTCCTTTCCCCAGAAAATTGCTTTCACATCTTTGTTGAAAATCAATTTACATACAGGTGCAAATTTACTTCTGAACTAATGATCAATATGTCTACTACTTCACCCCAACTATATTGTCTTTTTATTAATTTAGCTCTATAGTAAATCTTGAACTCAGGTCATCTATGTCCTCCTAATTTTTTCTTTTAAAAATTGTTTTCAACATTCTGTCATTTGATTTCCAGATAAATTTTAGACTCAGCTTCATCATCTTACCTATTTCTACAAAAAATCCTCCCAGAATTTACAATGGGATTGCATGGCATCTATAGATCAACTTGGAAGGAATTTATATCTTAACAATATTGAGTCTTCCAATCCATAAAATGATACAACTTCCTTTATTTGAGTCTTTACTTTCAGCAAAATTCTGTGGGTTTTTGAAGACAGCTTGCATTTCTTTTAAAAATGCTTTACTATTTTATGTTTTTTGAATGGCAAATGAAAATTTTGTTCAAGAGAAAAAATATTCAGATAAACCAAATTTGAGACCATTTGCCATTTACAAGTTTACAGACACTTTCTAAGAACACCCAAAGGATGTACTTCAGGAAAAAGAAACAAGATTCTAAGAGGAGGGTCTGAGATGAAATAAGAAATGAACAAAGTATTAAATATGGAGGTAAATGCAAACAAATATTGAATGTTAAAACTCATAATAATCTTAGAGAATTTGAAAAATATAAAGCTAAATTATGCAACAAGCATGGGAAGTTTTTATGAACCAGTCATGGAGATGGAATGTACCAGTTCTCTATCACCTGGTTATAGCTGGTTATAAGGAAGGTTTGAAAATGAAGCTTAAGACTGCATCCAAAAAGAATAGATAATGGATTTTCAATGAGCAAGCAGCAGTCTCTGTCACAGTACATAAGCAAAGAGGAGGGTTATTTGTGTCCAGATCCTTGAATTACAGAGGAGATTTAAAAAAAGATGGTTACTAATATTAGCCTTTTATTTAAATATGCAGCTTAAAATCTCTAGGGAGAAACAAAAAGCATAGAAGGAGATATGATTTACAAAGGGAAACAATAGAGTGAAATCAAACACTTGAAGTAATCAAGAAAGAAGAAGAAAAAAACAAGAAAGAGAGAGTCACATAGAGATCACAAAATGAAACGACAGAGATAAATACAAATATATTATTAATTACAAAAATTATTGTAATTAATTTAAATGTAAAATGTTCCAATTTTAAAATGAAGAAAATTGCAAACTGCTTTTTATATCCAGCTATGTCTTGTTTATAGCAATATGTCTAAAATATAAAGGAAATATAAAAGCAAAAACAAAAAAACAAAACAAAACAAAAAAACAAATCTATATGCTAAGGAAATACCAAAGGAATTATTACATAATTCCACTAACACCAAATAATTTGTTTATAAACTAGGAGCATTAATAGAAAATGTTTAATTCAAAATGATAAAAACTCTGTACTCATGGAAGTGTTAAAAATTCCAAAAAATATGCAACTATCAGCTCAATCAGTTTAATGCAAAAATAATAGAAATACAAGGAGAAAGAGAAAATAATCTACCATCATAGTGCAATGTTTCTAATACAGCTCTCCATTAATCAATAAATGATTCAGGCAACTTGTAACAATGCAGCCCAAATAAAGTTGCAAAAGTGTTCCTAAAAGTCATAGGTCAAAAGACACCCTCAAAAAATTCCAACCAAAAATGCCCCGCCAAAAAATATCTGAAGAACTCTCCACCCTCATGGATTTATCATTTCATTATTGTTCTTACCAAACATCCCAACATTTTAATATGCCCAAACAGGTAAGGAAATACAATTGCACTCTTTGGTTTAGGGTAAATACCACAAAGTACTGTAACAAAAAATCTCATAAATCTAAGTTGGCAAAACAAAATAAAAGTGCATTTTTTACCCATCTTACCATCCTCTTGCTGAGCTCCTTCCACCTTGTGGTTCCACCATCCCCTCGCACCTTGATAGCTCTTGCTGGATATTTTGTTTCCACCCAGATTTGGGGGGAAGGGAAAGAGTGGAAAAGAGCAAGAGGTTTTGATGAATCTGGCTTGGACATCACATACATAAATTCTGCAGGATTTTGTCATTGCAAATGAGACAAAATAATCATCTGACACTGTGCCCAGGAGGTAGAGGAAAAGGTTTTAGGAAACATTAGTGAGCACACCATGTCCCACCATCCCACTCATGACAGAAAACATGATTCTAACCTACTCTTGAAAAATGCATTCGGTCTGTATTATCAGCTGTAAGACAAGAGTGTATGATTCCTTTCTTAAACTCTTAACTTCTTTTCTTTGATGCTTTTTAGAACTTCTCCCTGAAGAAACTAAAATGCAATACGTCAATGAGGTAAAAATTTGCTTTTTCAAAAATTAAGTCATCATCTGCATATGGGAAAATCCAGCCTTGATAGTTCTGCAAGTTTTAACAATCACATATAGTTGTGTAACTGGCACCACAACCAAGCTACAGAACAGCTGTGTTACTGAAACCCCACCCCCTTTGTAGTCAACAACTCTCCCACCCCCAGCTGCTGGCTGCAAGTCATCTATTTTCTGTCCCTTTAATTTTGCCTTTTCCAGAAGGTTATATAAATGGAATTGCACTGTGTGACCTTTTGATTCAGGCTTCATTCCCTCAGCTTAGTGCCCTTGAAGCTCATCCACATCATTGTGTATCAGTAGTTTGCTCCCTCTCATTGCTGACTTATATTCCAGTATACATGACACCAAAAGTCCAATCCATGAAAGGAAAAATAAACAAATTGGACCTCAAAATGAAGAACTTCTTTTCTTTGAAAGACATTGTTGAGAGATGAAAAAGACAAGTCACAGACTAGGAGAAAATATTTGTAAATAACTTAACTGTTAAAGGATTGTGTCCAGAACACATAAAGAGCTCTTGAAATATTAAAAAATTTAAAAGACCAAAGATCTGAGCATGCACTGAATCAAAGAAGATGTATGGATAGCAGCAAGCACATCAAAGTGTGCTTAACCTCATTGATCATCAGGGAAATGAAAATCAAAACACAATGAGGTATCACAACACACATACTAGAGTGACTCAAGTTTTGATAATGACTCAAAACTATGGAATGCAAATGAGCACTCATCCATTGCTGATGGGAATTCAAAATAGTGCAGCCACTTTGGAAAATAATAGGTGATTACTTTAAAGTCCAACACACTTAGCATAGAATGCAGAAATTCTACTTCTTGCTATTTACCCAAGTGAAAACCTGTAGATGACTGCTTATAGCAGCTTTAATCACCATGAACTATAAACAACCCAAATGCTCTTCTCCTGGGGAGTGGACAAAATAAAGCTAAAAAGAAAATAGCTTTTTCAATGCTAAAGTACACAGTCTATGGACACTTATGAAGAGCTCCACAGTTTGGTAATGGACAAATCTACTTTATCTCATATTAAACTGTAATCTTGGTTTTACACTATTATTTTAGAAAGTTGCATTTGTTCTTTTGTTTTAATTTTCTCATTCCAAGGAAGTATAGTTCTCTGCAAATAAACTGGAAAGAGAGGGGAGCTTGTGTCTGTCTGGTGAATACATGGAATTGAAGTATCCATTAGAACAAAAAAGACTGTGAGAAAGATTACTTCAAATGAGACAGTCATCAGGGCTCTGTATTTTAGCTATGACCTAGATTAACATCAATGCTCTCCACAGTGCTGCTCCACAGCCCACAATGCCCACAGATCTCACTCAGCCACCCAGTGCACATCCATTTCTGAAACATTAGGCCAAAATTGCATCCACTGTACTTTCATTAAAATAAACCCATGACAAGTTTTAAGTCAATCATGTATGAGAATCTCTTGGACTTGTAATATGCTTAATGAAGTCAGGGAAGTTGGGGGATGGTGGATTCCTCTAGGTTGTTGGCTATGCTATATAAAAGAATTTAAGAACATGCCAGTTTATTTAGGTCAGTAGTTTATTGAGAAAATGGAAGAGGAGAACAAAAATGGGAGAAAATAGCAGATTACACACCCTGAGATATAGGTATGGGCTCTTTCAGGCAAAAAGAGAAACTTAGATTGTGGAGTTACCTTTCAAGCTAGTAATTATTGCTCCTCTTGCTAATGTTTGTGGAAGGGGCCCCAGCTGTTTCCTCTTCTGATTATCCCACTCTTCAGTTCCCCAGGGTGCCTAATGATTGAGGGTATCTGGTGGTTTCTCTTGACCCCAAATGAGATCTCATTCCAAATGGGATTCTCATGGACCAGATTCTCACAGACTTCTTCTGGCAGACTTCTTAGCCCCTCAAGGGGTCCTAGTGGTTTTATTTCACAGCTCTTCTTGAATTTCTGGTTCAATTTTTTTCTAAAACTTTGCTTTCCCTGTTTAATTTATCAAAAGAGGGGCGGGGGGGCACTAATAGGGTATAGAATAGCTCTAAGGTGACTGGGAAAGAAACAGGGGAGACAAGGCTTGTTTTTCTTCACTTTCCTGGCTGGCCATTAGATGGTGCTTTTTGGCAAACCTTTCCAATGTGATGAATCCTTCAAGTTTCATTGACTTCTGAGATATAGATTCAAAACCAGCTTGCACTGGTTAAACTCCCTAAACAGAAACCACGGTCAGGTCTCTGAAGCACCCTCCCTTTTCCCTGGAAGAAATATGCCCTTTCCCCTCTCTGTTGGCTGTTTAGTTGCAGGTTTTATGGAGGTTGTTCAACTCAAGTGTGGGGGATGGGGGTCATTCCTAGGTGTGAGGTAAACAAATCACAGTTTTCTCTTTGGTCCCTTACTCTCTCCATCCCCAGTTCTCTTTGATGATGTGTCTGGCACTCTCTTGTTCTGCAGGACCCCAAAGAAGCTCCCTGGCATGACTTCTATGCTTTCTCCCTATTTTGTACCCGCATCCTGTTTGAGCTAATCTGGTGCCATCTTCCCAGAACTCACACCATTGATTCCTGTTGCTTGGGTTTTACTTTGGCTCAAAACTTTAATTTCTTTTAAGTGTAGACCTTTGGGAAGACTTACCACACATACTAATTTTTACAAACCTTCCCATTGCTCTTTTTTTATATTTAATGGGGACATGTTTCATCTTCATGTTTATGAAGATTCTGCAAACATGAACCCTTCAATAATATCTTTTCTTTTCTCATAATATACATTTTATATTTTGCCTCAAACCCATCAGGACTGGAGGACATATGGAGACAGATACTCTCTTGGGGACCACTAATTACAGATTATCATACAGTCCCAGCATCTCTTATGGGACCATTTGTTATAGGTCACATTTAACCCTAAATTCTCACCATGTAGGAATGTTACACATTTTTCAACATATATGGGATGGATGATTAATCTTCCCCATGAATCTCCTTCAGTAAATTTAAATTATTGCTCCAGGACTATTTACATGAAGGCATGTACCACCAGAAGGGAAATGAGCAACTCCATTTGGGAAATGATAATCACATGAGAAAATAATGCATCAGCATCTCACTGTGATGAAACAGACAATATTAGCAATATTATTATTGGTATTAATTCATGCCAAGGGGAGAAACAGCATAAACTAAGAAAAAGCCAATTGGATGTAAACCTACACCATATTTTTGGGGGTTTTTTTTGTTGTCATTTTTCTGGGTACTTTTATTGGTTTGCAATCCAGAGGCTCAAATCCTCCAAATAAGCCATTCTTTCAAACAAAAGTGTTAAATGCTGAGGGCCACATGCCATCAAAATTGATTTAAAAAAGTCCTGCAGTTCAAAGAATTTCTGGCTTGTCTATCTCCAGTTGAACTAACAATTGATGCAAATGGCCCATAGGAATTTTATAAATTAGACAAGCTGACATAGGCTAATGCTGGAGCTCCATTGTCACAAATATTTTCATTACCAAACAACCTGATACATTTTAAAAATGCTTCCAAATCTGGCCATATGATTCAAAACTAATTTGCAACAGAGTTCTTCTCATCAGATATCTGAGCAAAACCTTGGACTGTTGGGAGCTTTTACATTCAGCTACCATTAATTGCATTTTTAATTGTACTAACTGGTTCCTGGCTCTTTGGTCAAATTACAGCAGCCTCAAATTTGCTAGCTCTACACTCAAAAAGCCCCTTGATTTAATAGATATTTGCAAGTCACAAACTTGGCCTAATGTTGCCTTCAAATTCTACAACTAGTTAGAGGTACTGAGCTGCAGGCCACAGGCCCTTTGTGTGCAGTCTCTGGGGGTGGGGTGACAGGGACCTGTGGGGTTTGGTCCCTGAACCAGCAGAGGCCCATGCGTTCCCATGCCCCTCCTTTCTCTGGTAGTTGCTCCTTCATGCCCCAGTTTGTCAGTCGGCCTGGCCATGCTCCAGGTGTGGCCTGGACTTCAGCACCTGGAGCTCTATGAACAGAGGTGTCTGGAGGTGTTGGAAGGCCACTGGTAGTAGCAGGTCCTGGAAGGAAAGACAGAGCCACTAAGACCCACATTTAGATCCTGTTTCCTATTGCCACCCTCAACTGAAGATAAATTTAATTTGGAAACAAATATTAATAAACTGGAGCCAGTCCTTTTGCCAGGAGAATTGCCAAAAATAAAGTCAATTTTGTACAAAAATGCATTGCAACAGACACAAGTCATAATATGATTTATGGGAAATGCTTATATACAGTAATTTCAAATTTTCTATTGATCTTAACACTTTGTAAAAGAGCATTCTTATAAAATTAACCACAATCTTCATCCACCACCAAAATTATTATATTATACAGTCTTGTATTATTCTCTATCTTCCTTTCAATTGAAATATTACAACCACAAACTACCCCTTTCATTTACAATCACATTTATAAATCAGCAGTGTTAGTTATACTCACTATAATTTATTACCATCAACTTTAATCATTTCCACACTTTTACAATCAAAATTATTAAAAATACTACATTCATTAAGCATCAGCTCCCATTCTCCACCCATATAATATTTCCTTGAGGGTATAAGGCGATATGGGATTTTTCTTTTTGGAGTAATGAAAATGATTGAAAATTGAGTTGATGACAGCACAACTCTATGATGAATATGAGAGTCAGTGAGTGTACATTTTGAATGGGTATTACAAAGCATGGAACTGTATAACACAATGAACCATTTCATGGAAGATTTTGGTTAGCTTAACAAATATGAAAACATTTTCTAATGAACTTATACAAGCTTATAATACTAATTAAGGGTGTCAGTAACCAGGTGGGTTGGGGGAAAAATACACCTAATATAAGATATTGGTTATAGGTAGTAGTAATATTTGGTGATGCCCTATGATGGTTTGTAACAATTATTTCACAACAGTGCAAAATGTTGTTGGTGGAGTAATGTATGGGTGCTCTGTAAGATGATATGCATGTTTGTTTTGTAAGCTCACAGCTTTCATTAAACACTTATTGTTTATGGATATTCATTTATGAAAGATAAACTTCAATATTAAAAAGTTTTAAAAATTTCCTTTATTCCAGGTGATTCAATATTATATACAGAAATTCCATTTAAAACATTCTTCTGGTTGAACAGGATGTTCCTTTGACATGTATTGAGCAAATTGTCACAATAATTGATCACAAAAAGCAGAAAGTCCTAGACCTTAAGCAGAAACTGAATTGTAATCCAACAGTTAATTATTTATTGTAAAGATTTCAGGATTGTCAGATTTTACTTTGATAAATCATGGTGCAAAACTGCCAAAAATGGTTAGGTGGTGCAGGTATGTCAGGGGATGGGATGGGGAAGGTAGGTTGGACTGTGCATGGAACTCGGGGTTTGGGGGAGGGAACAGGTGAACACTGGGGGTTGGTGGGTATGTTGTTGAAATTGCAATGTTGGGAATGTTCTTTGGTGATAGGGCAATAGGGGTCACTGGTTTAGGGCATTGAATATGGAAGGCATTCAAGACAGGCCATAACTGGGGCAGACCTATAGGGAGTGTGTGTATGTGCATCTTGACATAGTGTGTTAAATCAGTTGGTGGAGACCCACATGCTGAGTGGGAATGCTCCCCAACCTGGGGAGGCCCAGTATTCCTAAAATAGAGGGGCAAGAGTCTATTAAGAGCAAGGGAGGTGACCAGCAGGAGAGGATAGAACAGTGTGTCAAGCCTTCAGTGTTGTTGTAAGTAACTATGAATCTGTTCCTGCAAGGAGTGAAGCCTGATGGTTGCCAGGGGTCCTGTGGGGAAGGGGAGGGAGGAATAGAATTGATGGATCAGGAAATATTTTGGGGGTGATGGAAAGGTTCTACATGATATTGCAATGATGGATACAGGCCATGTTAAGTATCAACAAAATTTATAAAAGTGTATGGTCCAAAATGTAAACCATAATGTAAACCATTGACCATAGTTGATTGCTATGTTTCAATATTTGTAAATCAGTTGTAACAAATATACCAACCACATATAAAATGTTATTAATAGAGGAAGGGGGAAAAGGGGAAGATGATGGATATATGGGAGTCCCCTATGTTCTGCACATGACTTTGTTGTAACCTAAATATCCTTTGAAGACAAAATGAAAAAAGTAAGACACTGAGGGAATAAATGGAAGAAAATGTCACACTACACACAGCATAACAGATCTTACAGTTGTACTTAGGTACAAACTTTTGTGGAAGTTGAGACAATTGCATAAAATACTTAAATAAACCACATAGTTTAAGCAGGTAAGGCCTTCCTCAAGACTCTGGTTTGATCATTTTGAATTCAGTTGGGTCAAATCATGGGTGACTGGGCTCAGGAACACACTATGATGTAGGCAGTAGGGACTTTTATCACTCATTGTACTTATTATAGCCTCCCTGGTGAACTTTTGTCTCTCAAGGGTTTTTAATGTGTGTCCCCAGCCACTTGTGACCCAGTAAATGATTTCTTTATGTCTGGGGTGACATAAAAATAATGATGAGGGAAAATCAGACATCATGACCATCTATGAGCTTAACATGAAAACAACCTGCAAGTACCACACCAAGACCTTAGGCAGCAACTCAAATGGACTCAACACCTTATATTTTGATCAGAATTCTCAGTGGCTATGAGGCAGATCAAACTGCTGGAAATTGTTAAATGAATTAAGTAGATCCCAGATGGAGTCCTTCATGCTAAGCCCTATATCAGTGAACTGAAGCTTAACTTAGTTCCTATCTCTTGTAAGGGGTCCTTTCCCCAGATTCTGAAACATAGCAACCTGCCATACCTTGCCAGGTTCTTTCCCCTCTTCCTTCTCTAGGATTCTTGATCTGTTCTGTTTGTTTTTGTGCAGAAATTTGTCCTCACCTCCTATGATTTGTTTAAACTTGTTTTAATTCTCTTCCTCATTCACTGACCCATTTTCCTAATGCTTTTCATTTCTGGGACTCTCCAGTCTAGCAGCATTTAAATTTAACCTCCCCCCTTCATTTTACTCTTTGAGGCATTTCTGACAAGGTTTCTTCCCTGCCACATTATCCTCCTCTGAGAGTAAGACAGGTTCATTCCAGAAAATGATTGTAGCCATTAGGGAATTTGATGTAATTATGAATTCCAAAAATAAAATTGGATCATGCCTGTAATCTGATCTGTTAATCTGGGCATGATTGAATTATGATTAGGGCGTTGACTGGGCCATGTCAGTCAGTAGGGCGTTGAGCCCTACCCCCTGGTGGGTGGGGAATTGAATATAAAAGGCAAGGCAAAGAACAGAGTTGAAGCAGTCTTTTGAGAAGCAGTTTTGATGTTGGAAAGAAGGCCCCAGGAGAAGAGAAGCAAGCCATTTGCCTGATCACCTACAGCTGACCTTGTGGAGGAAACAGGAGCTAAGCCCGGAGAGCAACGCAGCCCCAGGAAGAGAGG
>JAQZBX010010168.1:0-44759 GCA_029593785.1 Cabassous unicinctus
AACTCTGTTCTTTGCCTTGCCTTTTATATTCAATTCCCCACCCACCAGGGGGTGGGGCTCAACGCCCTACTGACTGACATGGCCCAGTCAACGCCCTAATCATAATTCAATCATGCCCAGATTAACAGATTAGATTACAGGCATGATCCAATTATATTTTTGGAATTCATAATTACATCAAATTCCCCAACGGTTACAAAGTCTTTTTCTGAAGGACTTCAAAATTTCCGTAAGTGTAATAAAAGCATCACTCTGACTTGCTAGTCTGCAGAAGACCCCCCAAATTTTCCCACTTGCTTCTTTAATTAAAAACATAAATAAATAATAAAGATTATGTGTAATTCTGAAGAAATGAGTAAATTAAATTATAAAGAATTTTTACATCCATTGTTTTAACTAAACCCACTGTATCTTAGTTCTATACAAAGCTCATTCCATCCTATGAGTCTTTGAAATTTGTGTTAACTTCACCTGGAATATTCTCCCTGGAGCTTAGCATAATTCCCTCTCTCATGCCTTCCATGCACTGCTCAAATGTCATCTCCTCAAGAGAGACAGTACATTTTACATTACAGCTTGTCTCTTGGTATTCCCTGATCTGTTATTTCTTCTTTATTGGACTTTCCCAAAAGAATATAGTTTTCATGAGGGCAACGATTTTGTCTATCTCTTTGCCATTGTTTCCCCAGCACTTAGAACAGTTCCTGAGGCATAGAATTCAAAAATATTTTTGGAAGGAATGTAAAAGTAGATGAATGAGTAAATCTAGGCCTTTCAGAAACAATATAGAATAGAAAATAGGGATTAAAATACTGATTGTACAGCTGAACCACCTGACATTCAGAGACGTTTTGCAACAGACTCAATATCCTACTATGAACAAATTGAAGATTCAGGACTGGAAGAGATCAACCAGTGATCATACACTGCTTTTCCTTTTAGGCAGCACATATTGTAAACACCAGTTCAATGAAGTACCTCAGGAACTTTTTAGTAAGTTGTAGAGGAAATTGGATTGGTATATGGGCTTTGGAGTCACAAGAAACTGGATTCCTCTTCTTACCCACCTACCACCAGGAAAATGACTATGCAATAGTTACCTAAATTCTCTGGGGTCTTACTGAAAGGGATGTAATAATACCTCAGACTAGTTGCAAGGCCTAAATAAACAGATGGTATAAAGTGATTAGTCCAGGAGGTGGTCTTTGACAAGAATTCAAAAAGGTTAATTGTTACTAGGGCACGATACGATAACCGAAATTCTATTTTCTTACATGGAGTTTAATGATGGATCTGTTAGATCCCAGGAAAAAATATGAAAAGTTCTGGTGTCTGGTTAACCCATGAAACCTGCATCCCTGGCCATAAAATGCCACTTATAAAATGGAAGAGGATGTCATTTTATGGCAATTTCAACCTGTCACTTTCAACCTGGCCATGACAGTCAAATAAAATAAAACACCTGTAGAGCTGCTTCAAAGGCAGGAATTGGTTCTGATCAATGGGCAGCCCAAAATGGCTCCAATTTGGGGTAATTTACAGCTGGCCAAGAGGGGGCCTTTGTGAAAATTAGAAAACTCTTCTAAATTGTTTTAGTAGAGCAATTAGAAAACTTAGTGCCTGTGGCATAAAGGAAGCTACAAGGCAGTCCACCAAGGAGAGTAGGAAGCAAAAGCTCATAGCTTGAGGAGAAGAGGGCAGACCATCTAGTTTTCAGGCCCTGCTAGCTCTAGGCCCAGAGAGGATTTGTGCAATGTCCTAATCCTGGAGTTGGTTCTTAGGGCCTGGGCAGCCCAAGAGACTCAGCCTCCATGCCACAGAACCACATTGCAGGGAACCACCCTGCCGGGTTCTTCTGAAAGTTCATTATATGGCAGGGCAGGATGGAAACAGGAATTGAGAGATTATCCTGCTGCAGACTGCAACTTCACTCTTACATGGAGGGTGTGAAGAATTTGTCAGGAAGAAAAGCCAATAGTGCTTTGTTCCAACAGACAGTTCTGCTCCCAATACCTGCAGGGAACAAAGCCATTCTTTTTTCCCAAATTACATGGATTTATTTATCTTATTTTATTCATTTTATTTTCTGAAGAAAGGATGGAGGCTTTTGTTTGGGTATGGATTTTGCTCTCTGGATGCTTTTTCTTTTTACCATAAACATTTCTGCCTCTCTAATTTTGCACCTGAAAGTCAAGGAATGATTTGGGAGAACAGAAAACAGAGTTCCATTTTACCTATTCTGCCAGGAAGTAGGGATGAAAATGGAACAAGAAGAGCTACAGCTTCTGCATATATACAACTGTTTTATGATATCTTTAGGGGATTTGGCAAAGATCTTGTCTAATTTTCCACACTTTAATTCAAGTTGGCATGATGTGTAATGTTTCTGCTCAGGAGACTTTTGGGCTGTTGTTGCCAGTTTTAACTAGTTCAAGCTCCCCTGGCTGGATGTCTAGGTTCTCCTTTCCGTGGTTATTTTACCCAATCCACCATCACTTTTCTCTCTTCTTCAGAACACTCCCTTTTCTAGGCAACTTGGTCTTTTCATTGCCAGGCATCTACATCTTTGCTAAAATTATTTAACTTCTTCATTTTAAAAACTAAATTTGGTTACAGAAAATAATACATGAATATTTGCTGTGGAAATATACTATAACAGTAGAGACCCTATGTGGCAGAGACTGGCTGGTTGCTCACCAAATGGATTTCCTCCCTATGGCCCATTGCCTTACATGCAATTTACTCCACATCAAGTGGAAAGAGTGGGTATGCTTTCTCTAACCTCTCTCTCCCTTAACCCGTCTGCCAGCTGGATGGGACCAGGAGAATCTCTAAACCATGTGTTGAACCACAATCTGGATAGAGCCTTGATCCCTGAGCCATCATCTTAAGAAGAGCCACACAGGAATGCTTCCTAATCAGGAACATTTGTATTGGACTTTTCATGTAGGATGTAGGAGAAGTAAACCATCACAGAGTTCTATGGATCTCTCAATTTGGGGATAGTTTGTTATGGAGATAGCCTATCTTGGTTAATGCAGGCTATTTAAAGGTTGAGAGGGTATATTAATACTATATCACAAACTTTCACTCTCAAATAACAGAGAAAATTTTAACTCCACTCTCCTTGAAGTAATTATTAACAGCAATCAAACTAGAGTAGAGGTATAGATTAATAAGTTTGTGTGTTTATTAGAATATACTGGGTAATTTAAAAAATAATAAGGGCACTTGAATCCCACCTTCTATTTAAACCTATACTTGGTGCTGGAGTTGGTAGGTGTACATTCAAGAGACTTGAATCTTTGTGCTTTCCATGTGCCAGCTGGGCCCTGAGCCTCAGCGAAGGTGCAACACCCACTCTCCAGTTCATTGGACTCACCCAGGACAACTAACAAGAAGGTAAGGACTGACAACCACAATACCAAGGAAAGGAGAGATCCTACAACTGCAAGCAAGAGAGTCCCATCCATCAGCTGTATGGGATCAAAGCCTCCTCTCCATTAGAGGTGGGGTGGACATCACTATCCCAGAATCCTCAGGATTGGGAAATGAACTATGGACTAGAGTGGACTTACTGGTATTCTACTATAGATTTATTGTGATTCTAGCAATGGAAGAAATTACAACATTAATGTGGAGGCAGTGGCCACTGGGGACTCTGGGGGTAGGGAGAGGGAAAAACAGGTGTAATATGAGGGCTTTTCCAGGACTTGGGATTCGTCCTAAATAACATTGCAATGACAGATATAGGCCATTTCATATCTTCCCGTAACCTGCAGAATTCTGTGGGAGAGAGTGTAAACTAAAATGTGAACTATGGTCCATGCTCAATGGCAATGCCCCAGGATGTGTTTATCAATTGCAATGAATATGCCACACTAATGAAGGATGTTGTTTATGTGGGAGGGTGTGGGAGATGTGGGGAGTGGGGCATATGGGAATCCCTATATTTTTTGTGTAACATTTATGCAATCTAAGTATCTTTTAAAAAATAAAAAAAATATTTAAAAAGAGACACTGGGATAACATACTGAAGAATTTGTACATGTACATAAAAGACAACAGATCTTATGGGAATAAAAGACAATGCAAAATTTAAAAAAAATTATATTTATTTTATTTTATTTTTTATTTTTATTTTTTTGGCTTTGTTTTTGGGGAGGTTTTGGATTGCAAATGAGTTGCAAATGTGGCAGGGGAAGATCACTGGTGTGGGGTGTCTGTGGTGGGGGGCTGTGTGGGAAGGGCTGTCCCTGGGGCATGCCTCTGTGGAACATGAATGTGTTCAAGTGGTCATGGGGTGCTGTCTTGGTGGATGGAGACCCACACAATAACTGAAAGAATATTGAATTCTCATCCTGGGGAGTCTTGCTACATTTTCTACTAAAGTGGCAAGAATCCCTAGAGTACATGGGTAGTGCGTAGTGAAGGAGGACAGACCAATACACCAGATCCTTGATTTTTTTTTTTTTTATATTAATACCTTTTAATGTTTCACATTGTTTTTCAGAACATTTGTAACCAAAAAATACATAGAATTTAGTGTAAGTTTCAGTACTTGGGCCAATTTTAGAATCTAAACAGAACAAGTCTAAAAAGTATAATCCTTCTTTTACCATATGTGGGAAGAAAGAGAATCACAACATGATTAGGCGCAATCATCTCACACTGCCCCTTGCTCTAACTTCAGGGATTAGCAGCCTTGGAGAAAAAACAAACTAAAAATAAATAAAATTTAACACAGTCAACTGCCTTAATTCCCTTCTACTTTTATTCTCTTCCCAGATGAGGAGGATGCAAGACAGAGCCTTGTGAGACAGGGCCACGTGCTCTGCTGACTAAATGCCAGGCAGACACATGAGTTCCTGAAGTGGCCCAGAAATGTGCTCTGAAACAAGCACTCAGCGCCGTGGCTGTGAAATACAGGGAGTGGGGGATGGAGTAGGAGAGGATGGTGGGTGCCTGATAGCCACAGCACATGTTCAGACTCAGTGCGTACAGTGAGAAAAGACAGCCTAAAAAAAATTCTCAGTGAGTACAATTACACAAATACATAACACTAAGGAGTTAATACCACTTTGCAATAATACAAGTCGGAATGCTAACAATGCATAAACTCATCTACCAAAAATCCCTCCAGGTACAGTTGTTCATTCAACAGAAAAAGTAAAAACTGTTTGATTTTTAAATAAAAATCCTTCACATCCACCTGTGTTCAAAAAAATAACTTATGACATTAACAACTTCCTTTAAAAAAACAATTATGACAAAAGATTAAATTCTAAATGTATAAAGAATTATTTTCCTATGAATGCAGTTCTTAGGAAGGGATAAATACATAACATGTGAAAAAAAGCTGTGACATTTTGTGCTTTTAGCTTAAAGCGAAAGCTACCCAAAAAAAGGTTTTAGACAAGTGTTTTCCACTGCAAAAGATTGCCATTCACTTAGACTAAAACAAGATAAACTAAATAAAATAAGACATTCACTATTTTTCCCATTTAAGGTGAGCATATACGTCCGTGATGAAGAATGGTGGAAATCATACTAGGTTACCAAGTAACATGTTTTAGGCTGTTCTACCTTTGCAACGGAGTACTGATTCAAATAGGCAAATATTTCTTTTCCTAAACAGAACTTAAAGTAATAATAATCAGTGATGTAGCACAGGGGGAAAACGTGGTAGGGGCCTATCATAGATATACTTGTTTTGGGGCACATAACTCATTAAAAGAGACACTGGTAACCAGGTCAGTAAAGCCAACAGCATATTTGACTCCTTAGAAGCACATAAGAGAATAGACCTCTCTTTCATGGGATAAACCTATATAACCCCGAAATGAGCCAAAGCACCTGTTTCATGTAAGAAGACACCTTATTTGGATGCTCTGGCCAAAACTTGCTTTTGGACAAAAATCAACTGCTAACATTTTTCATTTCTAGTATCATTAACACCATTGAGAAAAAAGAAAAATAATCAACTTTAGAAAGCTTAAATAATGAGAATAAAACAAACCCACAAAGGAAAGATCATGCTAAAACTGATTTGACAGCTATTCCATTACTGCCCACCCACATGGGCTTGGGGCTGGTGATATCATGGATGCATATCAAAGATGCACTGCCAAACAATCAGTTTTGAGTCCATTAAGGTGACCCCAGTGTGATGCTGACTGCCTTCTATTCACCACCTCCTACCCAGGAAATCCAAGGGGGCTTTGGCTGATGGTAAGGGCCCAAGGGCCCAAGAACCGTCCTGAAAACTTCGCCTTGGATTTGGGCAAGGAAACAAACCAGTGGCTTGGATTCTTGGCAACAGCATCCACACCGGGGCTTAACCTCAGCAGCCAGCCTGGAGGATGCTTCCCCCAGAGCGTTTAGTCACTGATAGGGTTGTGAATATCTCTGCACAGATGGGGTGGATTCCAATTGTGCTGTCCAATTGCTTTTTGGTCATGCCACACTTCAGTGCAGCTTCAAAACCCTGTGTAACTTCTCCAGCATTTGGACACAGTACATGGAAGTCCACCACACGTTCATTGTCTTTGATACTACAGACTATTTTTCCATAACATTTGTTGTTGTCTCTTGATGGAATCATCCATTCCAACGGCCAAAAGTAACTATGATAAACCTCAATATTTTCTTCCCCAAATTTTTCCATAGCTTTCTCTTCAGAAAGGCCAGAGGCACCATATTCCAAAGGAGTAAATATAGTTGTTGGGACATTTTCATAGTCACACTTGAGAGTGGAACCAGCATAAAGCCTCTGAGCCAGCAGTCTTCCTGCCTGGATTACTACTGGGGTGAGCTCCAGTTTACCTTCCAATATATCGCCTATGGCATAGATGTAAGGCACATTGGTCTGCTCTTCATCTGTGACAGGTATTTTTCCAGTCTTTTCATTTATCTTTACCCCCACAGTTTCTAAGCCAATTTTTCTTGTGCAAGCATCTCTTCCTATTGCCAGCAATACCGTATTATACTCTCCTTCAACGGTTTCCTCACCATTGGTGAAATGAGCTATCACCCTGAGCCGGCCTGGTGTCCTTGCTTCAATTTGTTCAACTTTTATTGGTATGAACTGTTTTATAAACTTCACACCATGTTCTTCCATGTGTTCACCGATTTTGTTGGCCATGTCCTGATCAAATCCTCTAAGGAGGATGGACCGTACCATAACAGTGACATCTAAACCAATACCAGCAAGAAATCCAGCACATTCCAAAGCAACGTAGGATGTCCAACCACCAGCAGACCCTTGATATTGATGCTTGTACTTATGAACCTTATTCTTGTGAAATTGAAACTTACCCTAGTATTATGTATTGCCTAAAATTTACCTCCTGATGCCCCTTTGTTGCTCTAACATGGCCTATCTCTAAGCCAAATGGCATAAAAACTCACTTACTTTCCCCCAGTGTGAAACATGACCCCCAGGGATGAGCCTCCCTTAAACTGAGGGATTATTACCAAGTGACAACTAGTGAAGCATTTGGAAAATGACCTTGACCAAAAGGGGGAAATACTAAACACAAATGAGTTTTCATGGCTAAGAGATTTCAAAGTGAGTCAGGAGATCATTCCAGAGGTTACACTTATGCATGTCTTAGGAGGATCTCACTGCCTGCCACTGTAAACAGTGCCTAAAGCAGGGGGGCCTCCTGAGGGCTCTAGAGACATCTGGACACTCTAAACAGGGCAGAGTGTGGGCCTTGGAATTTGGCACTCTGTCAGTGGGCCTAACCTTGGAATATATGATAACCTATCCCCCTAATGTATGGGAGTTGGACTCATAATTTTCCTACACATGGTTCTTATGCCCCTTTTATTTGAACCTATAGTTAGCACTATATCTGTTAAATATATGTCCCAGAGAGTTAAATCTTCCAGCTGTTCATATTCCAGTTGAGCCTGAATCTCAGCAAAGTTGTAGCCCACACCTACCCTTCAATGCATCAGACTCACCCAGGACAACTAACAGAAGGATGATGATGGACAATGCCCATCCCCAAAACAGAAATTATCTACAACTGCAAGCAAGACAGTTCCACCCATCTGCTCCATGAGATCTAAGCCCCCTTTCAATTGGAAGCAGAGTGGATATCACCGTCCCCAAATCCTCAAGATTGAGGAATGAACAAACATAAGGGGGGAATGCAACTATGGACTAAAGTAGACATTATTATTCCAGTAATGCAAGAACTTTTAACATTGATATAAAGGCAATGGTCACCAGAGTTTCTGAGGAAAGGGAGAGGGGAGAATAGGTGTAACATGGGGCATTTTTGGGACATTGGAATTGTTTTGCATGACATTGGAATGACGAATACAGGACATTATACTTTTTGTCAAAACCTATAAAATTGTGTGGCGCAAAGTGTAAACTATAATGTAAATTATAGACCATGGTTAGTAGCAATGCTTCAACATGTGTTCATCAATTTTAACAAATGTACCACACTAATGAAAGATGTTGTTAATGGGGAAAAGGGTGGGATGGGGAGGGGGTGGGGTATATGGGAATCCTCTATATTTTTGATGTAACATTTATGTAATCTAAAGCTTCATTAAAAATAATAATAAAAAAGGATTCTTGGTATATATCTGGCCATCAGCCTGTATATACTCTTAAATAGTTCTGTGGAAATACCCACATAACCTAAGATAGTCATTTTCTGGGTGACGTGACGTGGGGTGATATTTTTACTTATGTATATATTTCTACCTTTTTAACACCTTTATACTAAACATGTATCAGTTTTACAAACAATAAAGGAAAAGCAAAATCCATAATTAACAGTGGTTAATTATCAGTGATAACAATTCTGATACTTATTTTTTTATCCTTTATAAGTTTTCCATATTTTTAATTCTCACCTCCAACAAAAAGCTATATAGCTAACAGTCTTCTTCAATGCCATTCACAATCTTGTTCACACTCCAGAGATACCCACTGTCACCAGTTTGATGTGTCTCTGTCCAGATACTTTTTCTATGCATGACTGAATGCACCTACATGTATGGTCTTATTTATATTTGTGTATATATGTTTTCATACTGCCTAATTTGTTCCATCATTTGGTCTTTTGAATAACTATTAACTTCTGGAGATCTTTACAGAGAAACTCAAGATCTGTCTTGATCTTTTAAACACAGTATAATATTTCCTAATACAGACATAGTGCAATTTATTTAGTCATTCCCCCATTATTTGTCTTTTAGTTTGTTTCTAAATCTTTGCTATTTCAATAAATGCTAAAATGAGCACCACTTTGTATGCCTTCCTGGTTACAAGTGTGTTTCTCTAAGGTAGATACTAAGAAGTGAAATGATGGATCTTTAAGAAAGTGCACATTTTTCATCTTTAAAAAACTCTCCAAAGTGTCTTTACAAATTTACATTTTCATCAACAGGACTATATCTTTCTAAATAAAGTGTTTCCATTCCCTAATGCTAAATCCAAGTACCTATGCCATAATTCTCCTCACATTTTGTAGATCTTACTTATTCAGAGAGAACTGATGATCTGCCAAATGTTTATTGAGAAACTTCTACGTGCTAAACTCTCTCTTCTCGCTCTCTGCCATTGTCTTGGATAGAAGAGAAAGATGCTAATAAATATTAAGTGATGAATGTTCTATAGATGTGCAGAAAAGAAAAAGTAGGAAATGATCAACTCAAGTTTTAGAGTGTCTCAAAACCTATTTTCTTATGAAAGCGTATTTGAATTGTCTTGAATGGTAAGAAAGAGTTCTCTGAGTAGACAAGGAAGATGGTCTTTCTTGGCAAATATTTTAAAAAAGAAATCTGCAGGACAGCGGTTGTAATCTAAAAAAAGTGTCTAGGAGCTAGGCAGGTAACATAAATAGATAAAGTTGGCCAAGGGTAAGAAATACAGCTTTAGCAAGAAGATAATATCTTAGCCTCATGTCTTAGTTTGCCAGTCTGCTATGACAAACACCATACAATGGATTGTCTTAAACAGCAGAAATTTATTGACTCACAGTTTGAGGCTAGAAGAAGTCCAAACCCAAGATATAGGCAAGGCTTGCTTTCACCTGGAGTCTGTAAATTCTGTTGCTGGCTGCTGGCAATCCTTGGGGTTCCTTGGCTTGTTTTTCTGTCTCCTCTTACATGGGGTTGCCCTCTCCTTTCATAAGCTTTTCCAGTTTCCACTGACTTCTGGCTTCCTCCTGATTTCTTTGTATATGAGGTCTCCAGTAGTATAGATTAAGACCTACCCTGGTTCGGTTGACCTTAACTAAAAATAACACCTTCAAAAGGTCCTATTTACAAATGGTTTCACACCCACAGGAATATGGATTAAGATTAAGAACATGTTTTTGCTGGGGTACATAATTCAATCTACCACACCACATTACTGAGAGACAATAGGGAGGGGTGGGGATAGTGACAAACTGGAGAACTTCAGGTCCCATCAGTCAAATGCTCACTGTCATTAGGAATTAAGAACCAATGATGCCAGTTCTGATTTTGCAAAATAAGCAAAACATTTGAATATATATGTGAAATTTCTAGGTTTTGATATGTGGGAAACTGATGCACAATTATTTGTTTATTACTGTGTAGCTCAAAGTCTATAGTGACCAACTTGTTCTGGTTTGCCTGGGACTGTTCCAGTTTTAGAAATGAAACTCCTTCATTCTAGGCAAACCAAGATGGTTGGTTATGCTTGTTACAAAGCCCATCTTTGTCCCATATCTGGCCCAGAGTTTGCCAATCTCTGAAATCAGAGGAGTAAAACCTTTCATTTAAGAAGTGTAGCAGTTTGGCATTATTTATGAATTCCAAAAATAGATATTGGATTATGTTTGTAAACTGGTCTGTACCTGGGTGTGATTAAATTGTGATTAGGGCTTCAATTGGGCCAAGTCAGTAGGGTGTTGAATCCCCGCCCCTTGGTGGGTGGGGATTCACAGATAAAAGACATGGCAAATGACAGAGTTTGGAGTTCTGATGCTGAGTTTTTGACCTGGAGCCCGAGGAAGTAAGGACACAGAAGAGCTTGGTCATGAGGAAGGAGAGAAGGCTCCGGGAAAGGAGACAAGCCTTTCACCTGACAGTTCACAGCTGGCCTTGTGGAGAGAAGCAAAGCCTAGAGAGCCTCATAGTCTACAGCTGACCTTGTGAGAAAACAGAGGTGAGCCTGGAGAGAAATGGAGCCCCGGGAACAGAGGAACCCAAGAAGCCTGAACCCTGGCAAACGTTGGCAGCCATCTTGCTCCAACACGTGGCAACAGACTATGGTGAGGGAAAAAACTTATACTTTATGGCCTGATAACTGTAAGCTTCTATCTCCAAATAAATATCCTTTATGAAAGCCAACAGATTTCTGGTATTTTGTATCAGCAACCCTTTGGCTGACTAATACAAGGAGTGTAAGAAATTCCAGTGTAAAGTGTGAGTGGACAGTAATGCAGACTGATATTAGAGAGATTGGTAGGGACAAGATCATGTGCACCTACAGTTTGGCTATTTAAAGAGACAAGAATTATGCTTTTGAAGTAACTAAACTGAAATCTCATTGGAGCTTTCAAACATCTGTTTCCTCCAGAAACCAAACTCCACCTCCTGGTTAAATGGTTCATTGATAACATTTGGTCAAAAGGGGAGTTTCCCTTGAGTCACAGAGAATCACTAATTTTCAGGTACAACCTTATTTTCCAATTGTCAATCTATGCTGCTATCTTGGACTCTTTTTTCCATGCCTCTGCTTCTTCTCCTGCATAGTATCTCAGCATGTGTTCAGATTCTCAGGAGTCACCAGCCATAAACTCTCTGGTTTCACTGCTCCCTACAAGATACAGTGAGAATAATAATTATTTCTGATGAGAACAAAATTCAGCACTCCTATCTAAGGATTTGAGTTGCATTGATCACCATAGTAACTGGACAAAAATATAATTTGTATAATACATTTGAAAATGATGTGGTTCAGGGGCCACATCTGGGAGGAATATATAGAAGAAGGGAGTAGAAGAAGCATAAAATTTGAGTCCTTTAGGGAATATTGGAAAGACGTGAATTATAGAATACCAGTGTTGTATCGCTGAATAAGAGTTCATTCCATAGTGGAAGAAAATGAGGTCCAGAGAGGTTAAGTGACTTTTCCAAGGTTGCTCAGTAAGGGGAATAGCGGGGGCTTTAGTCCTTATCTCCTAAATTTGATGACTTCAAATTTTTTTTTTACTAAATCATTTTCCCCAAAGGCAAGAGAAATTCTTCAGTGACATATTGGTCCTTCTTGTTCTCAAAAATATATTGAAAAAATGCATTGCACATAGCACTCTGTGTAGTGTTCCTTCAGAAGCCAGGTTATAATTTCAGCTGCTGCAGTTGTCAATAAAGCTTCTGTTGATGTTCCAAACCACCATTCTCAAATCCCCATCAAACTTGTCTACCACTTTGGCTAGTCTAAATCAATTATGCCATGGCACGAACCAGACTTGTATATCTATGGAGTCTATTTGTTACAACCTTGTCAAGCTGTGGTTATTACAATAGTGTATTCATGGTTATTCCTGGAGATGGAAGTATCAAAATATCCCAGTGATTACACTGAATTACAAAATATGTTCCTTCCTTTTCCATATGTAGCAGGAACCAGATCTCATGATAATTAGAGTTGATTACCAATACCAGAATAATAACTCCTTTCTTTACATGTTTATATAACTGCAGGAAGAGGCCAAATGGCCAACTGCATCTATAGTCTTAGGTTTAATAGAATCTTTTTTTGTATCCCTTAGCAGAAACATCTTCATCTTGGAAAACAGGACTGCTAATACAGCAGAGAACAAAGTCCCCACATATGTCACTAGGAGTGACGGTGTATGAATCCATTCTACCTCCTGTTTCCTGATCCCTGTTTTGCCTTTTAGGAAAATTACCCCATATAATGGCTGTTGTTTCAAAGTATGAAACAATTTTAAATAGCAGTACAATTGCTCAGAAGATCTCTCTCTGGTGCCTGAGATGTGCTTTTAAGAGGTCATTTTCATATTCTATTGATTGGCAGTGCCTAAGTGATGCAGTGTATGTTAGGATGGGTGGGTTCCATGGTCCTTTGTACCATGTTGTACCTCCTTCACAGTAAAATGAATGTCATGATACTCAAAACACGGTGCATAGCTACAATCGTGTATTCACTTAGGATGTGGTCAGGTCTTGGTATATTCAAGACTAGCATAGCGGACTATTCATGCATTCATTCATTTACTTCCTCACTCATAGATTCTACTGCTTTACTTATTGATTTGAGTGTAATATACAAAGCAAAAACAAACTCTTCTTTACAAATGTACCACACTAATGTAAGATGCTATTAATAGGGGAAAATGTGAGAAGGGGAGGGAGTGGGGGTATATGGGAATCCTCTATATTTTCAATATAACTTTTCTGTAATCTAAATCTTTTTAAAAATAAAGTAAAAAAATAACCTAATGTGTACAGCTCAATGACTTTTTAATATATACACACCTGAATATACACCAACATGATCAAGATATAGATTATTTCCAGAAACCCAGAAGGACCCCTGGTGTCCATGTCAAGTCACTTTAGAGTTCTGACCCCATACATTATTTTAACCTGTTCTTGAGCATCATATAAATAGAATTATAAGGCAAGTATTACTTTTATGTCTGGCTTCTTTTGCTGAACATGAAGTTTGAGAATTTCATCCATGTTGTTATGGGTTTCAGTAATTTGTTCTTTTTATGAATATATAGCAAGGTATCCATTCTACTGTTGATAGATATTTGTAATATTTCTATTTTTAACCATTGCAAATAAAGTTATAAACATATTTTTATGGATTTATGAAATCATTCTCTTAAGTATGTTCCTGGGAGTGGAAACGCTGATCTAAAGTATAGGCATATGAAAACTTCCAAATGGTTTTCCCAAGTGGTTGAACTATATTACACTTCTACTGGCAATTCATGAAGGTTCTAGTTACTCCCATTCTTGCCAGCATTGATATTACCAGTCTTTTAATTTATTTACCTGGTGAGTTTGTAGTGGTATTACAATATGATAATGTCTAGCATTTCTATGATGATTAATGATGTTGACCAACTTCTGATATACTTAGTAGCCATTTGGTAATCCTCTTTTGTGAAGAAACTGTTAAAAGTTTTGCCTATGTTATAACTGGGTTTTTCAGTTTTTCCTACTGATTATGAAAACTATATATCTGGATATAGGAAGTTTTCAGATATGTTTTGTGGTCAAATACATTCTCTAAGCCCATGACTTGGCTTTTCTTTTTTATTAATGATGCCCCTTGATAAACAGATATTTTTAATTTTAATAATGCCTGCTTCACTTCGTATCTTTTGATCTATGTTTCTATTTTTCTCTTTATCAGCTATCTATCTATTTTGGTTAATGTATTTACATCCTATTTAAAAATTCACTGCCTACTCTAAGGTTGTGAAGATATCATCCTACATTTTCTTCGTGAAGATTTACCATATTCTCTTTCATATTTAGGTCTATGATTCATCTCTAATTAATTATTATGTATGTTGTGAGTATAGGAGTTAAGGTTCTTGTCCATATGCATATATAATTGCTTAGGCACCATTTACTGTAAAGGCTATCCTTCCCCTGCTGAGCTGCAGCCACATCCTTGCCATAAATTAGGTGACCATTACATGTCATTATTTTGGGACGCTATTTTCATCTATTATTCTGTTTGTCCCTGTTTCTGCCAATACAACACTGAGTTGATAACTGTGTTGTATAGTAAGTCCTGAACTCTGGTAGTGTGTATACTCTCATTTTTTTGACCTTCGTCAAGATTATTGTGGGTCCTTTAGGCCCTTTGTATTTCCACATAAATTTTAGATACAGCATGTTAATCTCCACGCATTTGCAAATAACTGTTATAGTTTTGACAGAAAATTCTTTGAATCTATAAATTTGAAGAAAATTGACATCCTAACATTATTTACATTTTTAATCAACGGACATGGACTATCTCTTCAATTATCTAGCTCTTTAATTTATCACAGCAATATTTCATAGTTTTAAGATTAGATGTATTTTCTTAGAATTATTCTTAAATATTTATTATTTTTATGTGATAAACTGTACTTTTAAATTACATTTTTACTTGAATATAGAGATACTATTTGGAGATTTGAATTTGTATTCTGAGACTTTGCTAAATTTGTTTATGATTTTCATAGTTTGTTGTTAGATTCCTTTTTTGTTTTCCTATGCAGAATCTTAAAATTGAATAATCAAGAAAGTTTTCCTCCTTTTCTGGTATTTACAGATTTTATTTGTCTCTCTCCCTCTCTCGTATCATCATCATCGTCATCATTTATCTACCTATCATCTAACACATTATTGTACTGCTAGGATATCTAACACACTATTGAAGAGAAGACAAGACAGTGCACATTCTTGTCTTATTCCCACTGTCAGAGGAAAGGCATTCAAAATACTTTATTATATCTCCAGTTTTAATTTTCTGATTTAACTATTCCCTATCTTATTAAAGATTTTTTAATTGTTAACTTGATGACAGTTTTTACCATGAATGCATGTTTAGAATACCATGCATGAAATGTTTTTGTCCATCTATTAAGATGCTATATGATTTTTTCCCCTTATTCTTCTAATGTGCAATATATTGAACCATTTTTAGGTGCTTAACTACATTTTACTACTGGAACAAATCCCATTTGATTATGGTGTATTGATATTTTCCATATTTATTTGGATTCAAATCATACATCATTGTATTCATTTTGTTAATAATTCATTTAGTATTTTTGCATCTATGTTCATGAAGAATATAATCTTATGATTTCCCTTTACTGTGATGGCCTTGTAAAATTTTGATGTCAAGGTTATGCAAGACTCAAAAAAAATGAGTGAGAAGTGTTCTCTGTTTCTTTTCTCTAAATTGTTTCTATAAGATTGGTAATATTTATTCTTTAATTATTTGGAAGAATTAGGCAATAAAGCCAGCAGGGACAAGTTTTTGGGGTAAGAAGATCTTTAAATATTTGATATTTAAATAGGGATTTGATTTATTTAATAGATATTGGACTATTCAGATTTTTCCATTTCTTTTGTATCATTTTATGTGTTTTTCAAAACAAATGTGTTCTTTTAATCTAGGTTTCTAAATTTATATTTACATAGTTTCAAAATAAATTTACATTTTCCTCGTAATATCTACAGTATCTGTATCTTCTGATACTGGTAATTCTCCTTGTCCCCTCTCCGTTTCTCCCTTCTCACTGACCTCAGTTAAAAAGCTGTAAGAAATGGGAAATTCACATAATGTTTTCCTCCTTTAAAGTGCTTCATCCCCTCCAGGTTATGCCAGCTTTTTTCTCACTCTTCAGTTCCTTCATGTATTTGCTTCTTGGTGTCTTGTTCAGAATTTATAGTAATTAGATAGGCTTAATCAGGAGTTTATTTAGCCATATCCAATGCAGAACTCCATACTGCAAGTTTATGTTGGAAATTTATTAGAATATTTGAACTGCGGTTTTCTTTCTTTCTTTGACATATTGTTACATTCTGGTATGGTCAGAAAACCCACAATGCTTTCAAGTCTTTGAAATTTATTTTCATGGCCCAGAATAAGTTTTATTTTGTTAAATGTCTCAAGCATACTTGAAAAAAAAAAAAAAACACTCTGTAGTTTTTGAATTGAATTCTTTTATGAAAGACAATTAGGTCTTTATTTGTTAATGACTTTATTCAAATCCTCTCTATATTTATATACTTGGCTATTTGTACTAATTTTTGAAGAGAAAGGCTTTGTGTTCATTTCTTCTTATGTTTTGGTCAGGTTTTTTTTTGATGTATACATTTTGAACAGTGTTATTATGTGCATTCAGATTTATAATTATAATACCTTCTTGTTAGTTTACCCTTTTTCCTCATGAATCTCCATCTTTGTGGATCTTAATACATTTTTTCTAACATCATCTTTGTCTGATCTTAATATTTCTTAGTGTTGGTGTTTGAATAATATGGGTTTTTTCCATCATTTTAACTTCAATCTTTTATGTTTTAAGTATTTAATTCATACAAAAATATAGATTCTTTTCCGTCTGACAATCTTCCTCTTTTACTGAAGTTCTTATTTGATCTACATTTAAAGTAAATACTGACATGCTTGGTATTATTTATATTATCTTGCTATTTTTAAAATCTTTTCTTTGTCTTGCTGTTCTTCCTTTCACACCTTCTTTTGCATCAATCATCTATTTTGCATAAATTATTATGCTTTATTTCATTTATTAGCTCTTTTTATTCATTTTAGTAGTAGTATTCTTTTATTGGGTTCCCTGGAAAAAATTTTAAAAGCATCTTTCACTTATACAGCCTACTTTTATCAGTAATTTTATCATGACCCAATCTGAGAAACTTACATTATAAATGTATTTTAGCATCCTTACACTTATAATAGTTACATATTCTATATCTGCCTATGCTATAATTAAATAATATAATTTATTTTGTAGCATTAGATATTCAACCTACTTTAATATTTACCTTATATTTTCTAATATGTTAGTTCTTTATTGCACTTTTATTCTTCAAGGCTGACTTGAAGCACCACTACAAATCTTATAGACATGAAAAGGAAAATACAAACCTTTATGTTATGAACAAAATCATGCCATTATATTTAATATTTTGATTGAAACAAACAAAATTCTAAAAAATAAAACTGAACAAATCTGACAGAAGAATAGTACACTGATGATCTGTATATCTGTTAAAGAAATTAATAGTGTTATTAAAAATGCACACTTCTCCCAAAGAAAATCCCAAACCCATATGATTTCATGGAAAATATTTTCCAAATATTTAAGTAAATAATATCATTATTCTTTAACAAATGTTTCTAGAGAATAGAGGAAGTAGGGACCATTTCTAACTTTTTTCTTCCCTGGGATCAACATAACCATGATTCTAAAATCTATCAAGGACATTACAGGAAAGGAAATTGCAGATTGTATTGGAAATCCTCACCAAAGTTGTAATACAAACAAATGAGAGAGAGGCACAAGGATTGCAGGGGAGGGAATAAAACTGCCGGTGTTCTCAAATGATTTATTTATTGTACCCAGAAAACCCAAAGCAAATCTAAAACAAAGACTAAATCTAATAAGTGATTTCAATGAAGTGACTGGATCCAAAGTCATTATAGAAATCTATTATGTATTTTATACAACAGCAAATAAAAAACAATAACACACGAAAAACCCAGAAAAATAAAACATGAAAAAAGTTCTCAACTTCAGTTTTTTAAATAAACTTTCTTTTTAGAACACTTTGAATTTACAGAAAAATTACAAAACAGCACAGGGAGTTCGCATATACTGTACACCCAGTTTCTTCTATCATTAACAACTTACGTAAGTATGGTACATTTATTATAGTTAATGAACCAATATTGATAGATTATTAGTAACTTTAGTTTACACTTTTTTTCAGATTTCTTTATTGCTTTTTAACCTGATGTCCTTTTCCTGTTTGGGGATTCCATCCAGGATAAAACATTACATTACTTATCATGTCTCCTTATGTTCCTCTTGGCTCTGCAAGTTTCTTAGACTTTTCCTGTTTTTGATGCTCTTGACAATTTTCAGGATTACTGGTCAATTATATTGTAGAATGTCTTTCAGTGGGGATTTGCACGGTGTTTTCCTTATAATTAAACTGGGATTATGGGTTTTGGGGAAGAAGCAGAGCACAGAGATAAAGTGCAGCTTTTGTCACATCATATCAAGGATACATACTATGAGCACGACTTATCCCTGTTGATGCTGGCCTTGATCACCTGTTTGTCAGGTTTCTCCACTGTTAAGTTACTCCCCTCTGCCCTTTGCCTACTGTACTCTCAGGAAGAAAATCACTATGTGCAGCCCACACTTAAGGAGTTGGGGGTTATGAAAATCACTATGTGCAGCTTATTTAGGATTCTTCTGTATGGGAAATTTGTCTCTACTCCATATATTTACTTATTCAATCATTTACTTATATCACAATAGAATCATGGCTATTTATTTTATACTTTAGGTTATAATTCAATTCTTTCTCTCTCTCTCTTTCTCTCTTTCTCTCCCCCTTCCTCTTTCTCTTTCCCTCTCTTTTCCTTCCCTTCCCTTCCCATCCCTTCCCTTCCTTCCTACCTTTCTATTTTTTTCCACTCAAATTGTTCCAGCTTTTACCTTTGGCCACTTTTTCAGTTGGCTCCTCTGTCCCTTTGCTAAACTACCATCATTGTGTTTTTCTTTTTAGCACCTTTTATTTTTTTTTAATTTTTGGCATTACAAGATGCTCCAGGATTATCTTTATATATCCTGTTCCAGTCCTATAATAAGTCATTTCTCCAAGGATCCATGATACCTTTTATGAGACAGTGGTATTAGAAACCAAGTTCTAGCTAGTGGAGTATCATTGATTCTAGGCCCTCTCCGTTGACAGAGCAAGAAAATAAATGTGTGTATACTAACTCAGGTATATATACAAATCTATAAATATTTCTAGATACAACCATCTTAATCTGTATTAATCTAAACATGAGTTCATAGTGATGTTTCCAACTCCTTCACCACATAGATCATTCTAGCCTCCTCCCCTTGCTTATCTGTAAGTGTCCACTCCAACAGTGAGAAACTTGGTTCCCATCATCTGCAATCCATTTACTTTTTTGTTCAATTCCAAAAACATGTATAGTAATATGAGAACTGTTAGCCCATATCCCTGCTGGAAACAGCTTCAGTAAGTAGAGTACTGTGTTCATGTACAGTTTCTTTTAATTTTAATATTACAGACATCACTCATTTCCAAAGTTACTGAGATCAGCACCTTTCCTTTCCCATACCTTCTGTGACGTTATTTCATACATTTGCAAGACAGCTAGAATGTTTTTTTTTTTTTATCACTGTCTTCATTCCATTTTGCAATCTTCAATCTCTTAAATGATTTCTAAAAATCTTTAAAAAAATGGAGTCACTCTTTGTGCTTTAAAATTCCATGGGTTTTGACAAATGTGCAGTGTCCTGGATACACCATTACAGAATCAAAAAGAAAAGTTTTAATGCACTAAAAAGTTTTCTTTGCTTTTCCTATTTAACTCCCACCCCCAATCTTCCCCTGCAAACCTCTGATAATCACAACTCTTTTTTGTTTCACTACAATTTTGCCTTTTCCAGAAGTCACATAATTGGGATAATACAGTATGTAGACCTTTCAGACTGGTTGCTTTTACTTAGCAATATTCATTTACAATCCATCCATGCCTTTTTATGGTTTGACAGCTCATTTTTTTTTTATCATTGAATAATTCCATTTCATGGACATATGTGTCAATTTGTCTATCCATTCATATACTAAAGGAAACCTTGGTTGCTTCTAGTCTCAACATCATTTTTCATATTAAAAATTTAATCACCTAGGAATAACTCTGCTAATAGATGTACAAGATCTCTACCCTGAAAACTATAAAAGAATATTGAGATAAATTAAAGAAGACCTAAATGAGAGATATGTCATGTTTATAGTTTGCAAGACTAGGTACTGTAAAACTGTCAATTCTTCCAAAATTAATTTATAAACACAATATAATCCTAATCAAAACACCAGTAATTATCACAGAAATTGATCAACTCTTTTTAAAATTCATATGGAAATGCAAAGCCAAGTATTGCTAAGACAATCTTGAAGAAGAAGGACAAAGCTAATGGACTTACACTACAGATATCAATACTTATTAAATGCATAGTAAATAATATAGCATAGGCTTGGTACAAGAATAGATAAACCAAACTATGGAATGGAGTAAAGATTCCAGAAACTAACCAACATTTATCTGGTAACCTGATTTATGAGAAATTCCACCTTAGTGGGAAAGGATGGTCTTTTCAATAATGAGGCTGTCTATATGAATTAGAAATCCATACAGAAGAAAATATATCTGGATTCCTTCCCCATGAAATACACAAAACAATTACCAGTTGTTTACAAATCAAAATAAGGAAGGAAGAAGAAAAGCTTTAAAGGATACTATAGGAGAAAATCTTTTATGTCCTTAGAGTTGCCTAAAATTTCTCAAATGGGACAAATCTCTAAGCCCACAATAATGAAGTGATAAATTGTGCTATCTTAGAATGAAGAACTTTGGTTAATTACAAGACCTCATTAAAAGAGAGAAAATGTAACCTGCAGAGAGTAAGAAGATATTTGCAGCATATTGGACACAGGATTCATGTTCACTGTAAACTCCTAAAACTCAATAAGAAAATCATAGAGATAGCTTAACAGAATACTGGGCAGAAGAGATGATTAGACTTTTCCTAAGACAGGATATCCAAAAGGCCAATAATACTTTGAAAAAGTGCTCAACTTCATTCATCAGAATAATACAAATTAAATCTATAATAAGATACCACCACAAATCCATCAAAAGTACTATAATGTAAAAGATGGAAAACTCCAAGTTTTGGTTAGAATATTGAATGAAATCCTCATACACTGATGGTAGGAGGGTAAATTGGTATAACTGCTTTGAAAACTGGAAGTATCTACTAAATCTGGACATATATATAACCTCTGAACTCACAATACCACTCTTATATTAGATACCTAAGAGGCATGTGTGCAAATGTTTACAAAAGGACATGAAATAGATTTATAGTGGCACATTTGTAATAGGTAAAACTAGACCCTATATAAATTCCAATCAGCAATGGAATGGATAAAAACATTATCTTCTAGTCATACAATGGAATACGATACAGTGATTATATTAATATTATTCATATAGCAATATGAATAAATTATTTCAAAATTATGCAACAATAGGGTCATTGAACTAAAGAAGACAGTCACAAAATAAAACATTTCCATAACGCCTTTTATTTCATATTGATCTATACCCCTAGAAGTCAGGGTCATGGGTACCCATTGAGGGAAAATGACTGGATGTCAGCTTCAGCGGGGCTTCCAAGTACTAGTAATGTTTTAAATCTTGATCTGGATGGGTTTAATTTGTGAAAATTCAATGAGCTGTACAAAAATGATATATGTACACTCTAATTATATTATATGTCAGAGTAAAAAAAGAAAAAATAACAAGAAAAACAACAAAAACCTTCCAATGCTTTATTGAGCAGAGTTCAGGGTTGTACACGCCCCCTCCAAAGTCACTTCCTATTCACACTACACTAAGTACATTGGCTGCCACCTGTCCATTCCCACCATCTCTCCTCTGAGGAACTAGTCCCTCTTTTTCCATAGCATTGGACTTCTGAGTTTCCTTTCCTGCCACTCATATGCCTCCTCTCTTTCTGAGCTCTGCAAATCTTAAAATAAAATACATTATTTAGGTCCTGTTCCATGTTGTTCCATTTTCATCTACTCAGTGTTGTTCCCATCGCCATGAGGCTTTTGCACACAGCAGATATCCACTTATAGCCTAAATGAAGCTGCTGTGCTTATAAGGAAACCAACAGGCATAAGGATTGTCCTGGGGACAAAGAAATATTTCACCCAGCTCTGGATGTTTGTGACCATGACTCCTTCTAAAGAGTAGGAGGGAAGTAGAGGTTGGCAACACTTGGTTTTACCTTCCTACTTAGTCTGCAGTCTGGCAAAGTCCACTTAAATTAGTTGGTTGATTTGGTTCCCGGTCCGCAACTCCACAGATCTGATACTTTCTACATTCCTCTCTCTTAAGTTCCTCTGGGTTCATGTGGTGACAGATGATGGGTGCCCCACACCCTTCCCTAGGCAGTCATTTCTTAACCCTAAGAAATATATATCTAACTTGTCGTTTCTGCTACCAGAACTCATCTTACCCCAACCCATTTATTAATAATGCAATGTATAATCCCCAAATGCCTTAGATGACAGTGCTCTGACTGAATGTTATTTAAAAGCATTCTTCAGAAAAAATGCCATACATTATGCCTCCCTAGTTATTTTAATTTTCTCTTATTGCATCTTGGCAAGGCACAATAAGCATACATTGACTAAAATGAGACACTGTACCCCACATGGATTAATTGGTAGGTACAATATAAAGAGATCCTGTTATAGCCTTTATAGATGAAAAATGGCAAACTGGGGCAAAATATGGAAAAAAAAAATGCTTGCTATATTTCTCCCAACTGGAACAGGAGTTACAAAAAATACATGTTGCAAAGATTGGTTTGCTCTTGCTTTTTCTTTTTTATGCATTTTCTTCAATTTTTCTGAAGAGAGCAAGTCTTGTTTTAGCTGAGAGAAAAGATAGGAACTCAAGATCTTCTGGTGGTAGATTAGAGGATTCTAAGACAAAGGAGCTGCTCAAAGGGCTCCTATACCAAGTGTCACTTACAAATCTCATTTATTTCTTGGCTGATATTCTTTTATTTTTGGCAGGAAAAGAGAAGCACACTGAGTGGCTTTTTCAATTCACCCTTGACACTGTTTTTGGCCTGCATTGTCCTTTTTCCAGTGCTATCTCTGCTAGTCATGCATTCTCTCTTCTTAAAGTGTGGGAGCCTCCATCTAGCCAGATGTATTTACAGATGAAATGGAGTATGGTAATTAGTTATGTACACTTTGGAATCAAACTTCATTGTTTTAAATACAAAATCTGCCATTTACTAGCTGTGTCACCACAGGCAAGTTACTTTGTCTCTCAACTTCAATTGCCAATTCTGTGAAATTGGTAGACTCATAGTAATTATCTGAAAAGGTTATTTTGGGTATTAAGTTATATATAATAAAAAATGTTTGGCTATTATTATATTATTACAAATTATGTCCCAGCAAAGTTGAGCTTCCTCTATTCAGAGGAAGTTTCCACTAACTCCACATACATTTGCACACAGTTCTTTAAGCATCATACTTGCTGAATGATGGGACATCCTCCAGCCAATTTTTAAGTTAGTGTGTAATGGTTTCTTCTATATGATGATGCATCTTTCTTGCTTATTGTTGTAATGCAGATGTCACCTGAGGGCCTCCCCCTCCATAAATATCCAGGCGAAACTAATTCAATCCTCTACCAATTGGAGTCTGAGTCTTTCTCCAATATTTCTACAATAAAATCTCTAGATTTCTGCCTTTCTGTGTGTATCCTCTCTCCCTAACAACTTAACTCGGCATAAACTCAGCCCCTTCTTATGACAATGGTAGACGTGTATCAGGATTTTAGAACGCCAGAGGGGAGGTGAAAGGAAGGTGGCATTATATATGCCCAACTTTCTACCAACTTGCTGGCTATTCTCTATCTATCAATTCTGTTTTCCTTTCCACTTTATCCTGGATTATTCCCAATAATTCAAAATTCTTCTTACACTATGGTGCAAAAAAATTTCTCTTCTACCTGATATCTTGACACTTTGACACTCATCATTCCCTTCTTCCCTAAGCAATCTCCAAGGTATCTTTTTCTAAATAAAACATTTCTTGCTCCAAGAGAATTTAAAGTTTCAACTATTATGATAATAGAATTCTTCTTCAAAACTTGAAATCAAGAAAACAATAAAATATGTCCCCAACAGACAAAAAGTGAACTTGAACAATTGGAAATTTATTTTTTCTTACTAAGTACATCTCAAAATTATCACAATATTAGTTTTACCTAAGTAATTTTTAAATTGTATGTGATTCCAAAAGAAATGTCAGCAAGCTTTTTTATGGAGCTAGAACATTGATTCTAAAATCCGTATGGAAGAATGAACATGCAAGAAAAGTTATAAAAAATGAAAGGGAAGAGGTATGAAAAATAATTACCTCTATCCAATATTAAAACATAATACAAAGCCTCTCTGTGAAAGGCCTGTGGTATTGGCAAATGAATAGAAAGGCCCACTGGAATTGAAGGGAATAGGAAAAAAGAAAAAAAAAAAGAAAGAAATAGACCAAATGACATATTTAAATCTAGTATGTGATAAGGGCGGTATCTCAAGTTACTGAGTTAAAGATGGAATTTAAAATAAATAGTTTTGGTACAATGGGAAAGCCATTTTGAAATGCACAAAACTAGATCTATTCCTCACACCATACACAAATAAAAACATAAAACTATAGGATGCTAGTAGAAAAGAAAAATGGTATAACTTTTGGGGGCGGGAAATTTGGCAATATTTCACAAAATTATAAATGCATTTATAAGTTGTCCCAGCAATTACTCTTCCAGGAATTCACCCTGAAGATACACCTGCAACAATACAAAAATTCACATGCAAAAGTTTATTCATTTCAGCATTATTTATAATTGCCAAATACCGGATGCCTAAATGTCCAGACAGAGAAGACGGTTGAATAAACTATGGTGCATTTACAAAATGAGGTACTATGAGCTGTAAACCAATAAAGAAAATTATGAATTAATGTGGTGTGATTTCCAGTATATATTGTAGGTGAAGAAAGTCAAATACAAAAGAGTATTGTGTGGAAGAAATAAGTGGAAATAAGAAAACATGCATATAGCTGTTTATCTTTCAAAAACAAAACAAAACAAAAACAACAGAAAGATATACCAGAAAACCCTTAAGCTAATATATACAGTGGGTTAGGAGATGGGTAGATGGATGGAATAGCGAAATGAGTGACACTATGCAATACAAAGGGATATACTTAAACAAAGAGATGCCATTAAAAGTATCTTTATTGCATAGTTTTGACTTTTAGAAGTATCTTGATATTCTACATATTTAAAAAAAAAAAAACTAAATCACTAAAGGGGAGAGAGCGAAAACTGAAGGCATACCAAAACAAATGAACTCAATTCTCTCTCATATGTGTAAAGTAGACACATTCAATGAGAAAATAAAGGTAACAATTGAAATTTAAAACTTAATCCATATGACCTTTATACTCTAAACAGAATTTTAGTATATATTCTCATTTGGGATGGAAAGAAGTAAACTGAACTCATTATTTTGAGCTTGTTCTTTTAAATGGTATGGATGAAGCAATTCCAAAATTAGTTTAGTGTATAATAAGATTGAGCAAATGAGGAAAAGTGCTGATAATATTGAGACCCGAGCTTCTCACTCTGGACAAAAAGAGATACAGATATGGAATGAGGGAAAGCAGGGAAAAAGTCTGTGGAAATGGATCAATGGAACTTTTATCTCCACATGACAAAAGTTTCTCAAAGTAAGCAATGGCCCAAGGGAAAATATCAGATGCTGATTGGATTACAGCCTATAAAACAGTCAAGTTAATGGCTGTAACACTCTTGTTAAGACCTGAGAAATGTTTTAGTGGTGCCTTATGGACTTTATGAGCTAGAAATTTAAAGGGCTTACAATACTATTAAGTGTGCCCCATAGCACCCACATTCACAGTCCAAATTAGAGAGGGGCCTAGCTCCAAGATATTTGTGAATATGGTTTTTTTCTAATGAAAGGGATTACCATTTGGTACATAAAATCCCCATAAAATTTTTAACGAAACTGTATGAGATTAGACTAACAGGCATTCAAAAGGAAAAAGTTCTCTGAATACACAGTCATCTATAGGGAGGAACAAGGCCAGACAGCTGCAAGCAAAGGTTCTTTCTTATGGAAAAACAGTAGATGGCTGAGAGGGAGGAAGCAAGGGTCCAGATTCCAGAGAAAGAGTCACAAAGAATTAGTGTGTGTGTGTTTCTCTCTCTCTCTCTCTCTCTGTGTGTGTGTGTGTATACCTTCATTTTGGGAGGTATACATTTCTTTTTACAATTTGTTGGGTTTGCCTTCTTCCTGCCATCATCATGTTCTTACCCAATAGCAAGGAAATGACAATAAACAGCCATTTCTATTGTAAATGCCACCAAAATCCCATACTATTGGCTCTTTAATCTTAATATATTGCCAGTAAGTACTCCTAAACAGATCTAACAGATTTAATTATATCACATTCCTATATATATACAAAAACAAACTGCTACATTTTCCTTCTTTCCTTATAAAAATTAATTTGGAAAGATGTTACATAACTCCATAATTATATACATTAGAATATTGTTAAGTTTTCTCTTATATTGCAAAATGTGAAGAAAGCTGAATTTAAAAATAATTAAGATGAGACATTCTCTTTCTTGTCTTTCTCCTCATAGATATTCTTTCCCAAATACTTAACAATATGGACAGGTACTGTGCAAGTGTTTCATACATAATATCTTAAGTGTTGTACACAGATTATCTTATTTAGTTCACTAAACTCTGTATTATTATGTATTATTAACTCGTATTCATAGAAGATGACTCTAAGGTTCTGAGTGGTCAGTTTATCTGTTCAAAATCACTTGTACATAGAAAAGGTGAGATTTTAATGTCTGTCTGTCTGACTGGAAAGGCCATTCTCACATGTGAATTAGGGGAAAGCTGTGTAACATGAATGAGTTTCCAGTTCCTAAAGTTCAACATCATTAGAGCTTCTTGCTCCATGTTAGTGTGTATCAGCTGTAAAATCAAATGATCCTTCTGATATTAGCTCACATGATGGCAAAGTGAGAAAGAACAGATAAATTCGTTTAGGTTCATCAAGGGCAGAGGGTTGGCCTTATGTGGTGACTGTAGTGATTGGTCTAAACAATGAGACGATTTCTTCTGGTATTTGTTAAAGCAGAAGACTTCTCATCATTGCATGACATATGTGTACTTTTTCTCTCCCTTTTCTGTCCTTTGTGTGACTTTAAGATGACTTCTATAAGAGAAAATAAAACATGAGTTAATTTAGAAGGTTGCAAAATTCTCTATCCCAGCAGGATTGATTTTGAATTTAATCAGCAAATCCTGGGTTGAAATAGGATTTAATACTTCTCACAGGATTTGCTGAGACCCAACTTCACGTACCCAACTCCCTTACTATTGCTTTAAATAAAAACGTGGCTGTGTTTAGTGCCCTCTGGCCCTTCTTTCACCTCAGCCTGCTCTCTGACTTCCTGTTAGAATCCACCCCTCATTTTCCATTCTCAATATTAAAACTCACATCTGTATCTTGTCATTCCAGTTTTCCACCAGGCCAGAGTGTGAAATCTTGGATTATATGTAGTCACAGACACGGTACTATACTGCTTTATTTAACTCTACTCTCACATAGAGAGGGAAGGGGGACTAGATAATAACGACAGTGTTAATAGTTTGGGCAGAGGTGAAAACAGTGTTTCTGTTTCCTAATTCATCACCAAAAAAGCTATTAGAAACTAGACAAAAAACACCAAGAATGCCGCCAACATAAAATGCTACACGTGTCTCATTGTCAGCAACATGCAGAACAAGGAGGCTTTGGGATGTTTTCTGGGAGATTTGCTAAGTGACGTAACAGAGTCATGATTTATAATCACAGTCAGTTTAAACGACGTTTAAGTAGTATTCTGAACTACCAGAAATATCTTCAAAATTTTTGGATGTCTTTCAATGTTGAATTACTATTACAGATTGCTATAGAGAAGTTTCAAGGATAGAAGAAGCTCACATATCTATTCTGAGGATAATATGAGTTTCAATATCTAATTTCCCCAATATTGTGTTTCTAGAGTAACTAATAGCATTCCTATGAGAAAATTAGCAAAATAAAGATTTTTGCATATATGTTCAATCAGGCTTCCTTCCTAGGAATGCTTAATACTTCTTCATAGTACTACAGATCACTGCTCCAGATGACTTCAACACGTTACTACTCCACCAAATAACACATTCTGCTCAAAGTGCCTGAAAAAGCTATAGGACTTTAGACTGTAAGTAACAACAGCACAACCACCACTGACGAAAAGAACAGTGGCTTATTAGATAGTTCATAGTTAAATTTTGACAACTTCAAAGTTAGACACGTCTATGCTTGTTACGATGTCATAGCAATACCATTAGGGACTCGGGTTCTTTCCACTCTCACCTCCTACGTATGTTGTTGATGTCACCTGTTACATTTCTAACATGGATGTTTCACTCCAAGCATTAAGTTCTCAGATGATGAGTCCAAAACAGAAAAACAAGGGACAGGGAAGAAAATGTTGTTTTCCCTTTATAACTCTCATTTTATCACGGAGCAAAGTATTTTCTAGAATATGATTAATTCTTATATTTTATTGATCAGATTTGGGTCAAATTATACAACCATGTTGGAAAACAATTTAAAAGTTCCTTAAGAAGTTAAATATAAACCTACCAAACGACCCTGTCATTCCATTCCTAGTTATTGTCCCAAACTACACGGAAACAAATATCCGAAGACTCATACATAAATGTTCATAACAGTTTATTCATAATAGTAAAAAACTGAAAGCAACCCAAATGTCCCTCAGTAGTGAATGGATAAACAAATCATTGTATAGCCATACAATGGATTGCTACCCAGTAGTAAAAAAGAAGAAAATACTGATACATTCAACCACATCATTAGTAAAATTCAAAATGAATATGCTAAGTAAAGGAAGCCAGAAATATCAAAATGTATGATTCTATTAATATAAAATTCTATGAAAAGCAAAACTGTAGTGTGTGAAATCAGATTCGTGGCAGTGAAGAGCTGGTGTGGTGGGAAGAGAATTACTGGGAAGTACACATGGAGTGTTTTGGGGTCATAGAAATATCATATGTCATGATTAAGGTGGAGGTTAAAAACTGTATTTCTCAAAATCCATTGAATTACAGACTCTTAATTATTTAATTTCTCCATGGAGATGAGAAAAATAGGAAAAATAATTCAATCAAGGAGTTTACCAACTAACTGGATAAATTATTTATGAACTCAAAATCCAACTAATTCCAACAAAATTTCCCAAACATAGGCATATGACAAATAATAAAATGTAGGGAGTAAAAAGAAATCACAATATAAGAGATATATGGGGCATGCCAAAAGTTATATTTATTATAAGTTGAGTCATGGAAGAAGAGGAAAAGAATGGAATGTAAGCAATTTTGAAGATAAAATGTTTGAGAATTATCAAAACTGGTGAAATAGATAAACCTACAAATTCCAGAAGCTTGGCAAATCCTAAACAGAACATATAGACACATGTAATACATGCTTTGGCATATAATGATAAAAATGCTGAAAACCACAAAGACAAGATTTTAAATGCAGCACAAGATGAGTAAAAGACACACTGTCTTCAAAGGAAAAATAATAAAACTGAGAATTAATTTCTCAGAAGATATGAAGAGGTCCAGAAGACAGTCCATAAAGTTGTGAACGAAGATAAATTTCAACTTAGAAGCAGATACCCAGTGAAAATACATATAAAAATAATGGAGAATAATTAAAAAAAGACTCTATCCTTCCAAAACTATGCAGGGATTTTTCAGCTAGCCTTGTAAAATAAAATAATAATTTTTATAAATTTTGCAATTTTTTTTCAGGAAGAAGGAAATCAAATACAGATATAAACATAGAAATGCAGGACAGATTGAAAGAGTAAATATACTAATTTTAATTAATATTGATTATACAGACTAATAAGTTTATTATTTTGTGGAGTTTAAATTACATGTAAAACTAAAACACATGATGTTAAATGTACAAGTGGCAGGAGAAGGTACTTGCTGTTTGAAATTCTAAGGAATTCAGGAAAAGATATTGGTAAAAGTAATAGTTTGCCTTAAGTTGTAATAAGTTAAGGATGCATATTGTTATTTTTAATATAAACAATATAATACATAAAGGAAAAATGTAACTCAGTTAATAGGATGAACATGGATTAATTTTTAAAAATTATTAATCCAAATGAGGAAAAGAGTTAAAACTGAAAACAAAAATATTTTCTATATGCCAAATAGAAAATAAAAATGGGACATACAAACCCAACTACCCCTTTAAAAATATAAATTGAAACTGGATGAACTATTCTAGGTGAAAGTATAAGATATTCAGACTAATTTAAGGCAAAACCCAACAATATACTGCCTACTAAAAGTAAACCTTAAATGTTTATACCCATTGATGTTTAAAATAAAAATGACAGAAAAGGATATATGCATGAAAACATTAATAAGAATGTAGTGTATCTATACTAAAAGTAGATAAAATAGATTTTATGGCAAGAAACATGACTGGAGATAAAGAGGACAATTTGTAATGATAGTGTCAAAACAGAGAAAATGTGACAATACTAAATGTATATGTACCCAATAACATAACTTACATATTATAGTAGTAATTGACACACTTTAAAGAAAAAATAGCCAAATTCATAATCATCATGGATAACTAACACCCAAACTCATTTGCTAATAGAATGAGAAAAAAAAATTGGCTAAGATTAAGGAGACCTGAAAAACAAAATTACATATTAACAAAATTGACCTAAGAGACAGCTATAGAAAATATAGCACAAAATTAAGAATTTATAGTGCTTTCAAGCACATAGAACATTTACCAAAACCAGCCATGTGCTGGGCCATAAAGAATGCCTGAATAACTTTCAATGGTTGACTTTATTTAGAACATTTTTTTTTTACCCTAAAATAATTAACCTAGAAAATTTTTAACTATCTGGAAGGCACAATACTTCTAAAGATTAGTTATGACCTTATAGCAATGATCTAGGGGGGAAAAAAACCCATTTCCCCTATGTATCCAAACAAATTTACCTTAGAGGAAAAGCAAAGCAAACCAAAACAGAAACAAAAAGAAGAAAATATAAAGATACTTTTGTTTACTTGAAACCAAAGGAGAACATCCCCTTTATTTTGCTGGCTTTCATAATAAGCTCTGTATTAGTCAGCTAAAGGGGTGATGATGCAAAATACCAGAAATCTACTGGCTTTTATAAAGGGTATTTATTTGGGGTAGAAGCTTACAGTTACCAGGCCATAAAGCATAAGTTACTTCCCTCACCAAAGTCTGTTGCCACATGTTAGAGCAAGATGGCTGCCGACATCTGCCAAGAGTTCAGGCTTCCTGGGTTCCTCTCTTCCTGGGGCTTCTCTCCAGGCTCAGCTGCTCTGCTCCTCTCTGTACTTACTTCCCAGGCTCCAGCTCAAAACTCCAACCTCCCTTCTCTGTGGTGTGTTTCCCAGTGAGTCCCCATATCCTATTGACATGGCTTAATCATTATTTAATTAAGTAAAAGTGAAACCTCTGAATCCAATATAATCTAATATGCCGGGAGGGACAGACCAGTTTTCAAACATAATCCAATATCTATTTTGGAATTCATAAAGAATGTCAAACTGCCACAAGCTCCAACAAATATTCTTTCAATGTTCATTCATTCATTTACTTCTTTTACTTTGTATGTATGTACGTATGTATGTATGTACGTATGTATGTATGTATGTATGTATTTGCTTGTTAGCTTACTTCTTTTAGGCATTTAAAATTCCCTCATTGGAAAACCCAGATGACATGCTATATATGCATAACCCCCCCCCCCCCCACCAATCTCTTCTTTCCCCTGTGTTTTTAATGTTTCCATCATGAATATGATTTTCTATTTTTGTCCTATTAGCAGAAACAATTTCATATGCAACTCAGAGAAATATCTTGATTTCCTCATGGACAGGGAGTAGTGACTCAAGTTTCACAGGGAACTCAGAAACCGATATATGCAGGTGACAAATCATAAAGCAGTTATTGAGAAAGAACTTAATGCCCTTTCCTCTCTCAGTATAAGCAGATCAAGCAAAATGTCTCAAATACGGAAATTAATAGGGGAAATTACAGCTTATGAAATCCTTAGGAGAGGGCTGACTCTTGTCAACCTCATCACGCAATTGGTTACAAACGGAAAAAAAAAAATGTTCTTTGAAATCCCCATTTCTGCAATATGGAAAGAGTTAGATGCTTTGTCACATATATTTTTCCAACTAATTCTCTAAGATGTTTTAAAATTATACTGACAGAACAACAATTGCAGCAGCTTTTAAACTAATAATACAATCCATGGATAATTTCCTCTAAATAGCTCAGAGATGTGAATAAATGAATCATATATCATTGCAGGAAGCAATTTCCCTCAATGACTTCTACCTGCTGGAATCTTAATTCATTACAGATTGAGTAAAAGCTTTTATTTAAAATAAGATTCTGAAACTGGCTCTGGAACAAAACCTAAACCCTGAGGGGAGATGGCTGTGAATATATTTAGAACTCTCTGCTTTCTTGGAGTACTTGTGTTCCAAACATCTCAGTCATGCACAGTAACTTGGCGAAGTATTCAGTCGCATAAGTGATTTCCAACAAGCCTTCGCAGGTTTCAAACTCCTTTATGTGGTTTGGCTTTTTCCTGATGGGGTGCCTCATGCAAGCATCTTAACAACATTCCCCCCTCTTTCCATATCACTTTCTGCTCTTCAATATGGCACAGGTTTATGAATATTTGTCAGTTAAGCAGTAAGCCTTAACAAACCAAATGTCAGTCCCTGGAAATTTGTAATGGAAAGTTAAATGCAGCCCAGCTTCAGAGATTTTTTTGTTTCTTCCTACTGATTTTGAAATATTCTTAAAGAAATAACATAGAGAATCTTGCTTTTCACTAGCATTTAAAAAAAATTAGGAAACATTTCACCTCATGCTCAAACGGAAATTGAGCAGGTATAGTTTTTACCTTTCTTTACCTAACTTCACTTTACTAGACTTTGTGCTAGGTCTGTGGAAGGAACAAATCGGCTTCTATGAGGAACTTAAAATTCAGGAGGACAAACGATTTATGCAAAGTTGAAACCAAGTCCTGATGCAGTCAAGATTTCTAAAATAAGTCTTCTAATGTCATTTCTTTACCCAGGGCCCAAACTTATCATCAGCTTATGCTGAGTTTTGCCATGAGTGTTATTCTTGTCTCTTCACAAAGACACAAGCTCTTTATAGACAACCCAAATGTTCTTGTTTCCTCAGGGCTCCCTGTGTCTTCTATTATAGTGTTGAGAACACTAAAAGTTAATGTTTTTGTGTTATAGAATCTTGACTTTGTTGAATATTGACATATAACAGGTAAAAGGACTTAAAGATGAGAAAACCGCTTTGGGGAGCTGAGTTAATAGGTTTGAGGATTGTATTAGTCTGCCAAAGGGGTGCCAATGCAAAGTACCAGAAAGCTTTTTGCTTTTATAATGGGGATTTATTTGGGAGTAAAAGCTTACAGTTCCAAGGCAAAATCAAGGCATCAGCAGAGATGCTTTCTCACCACAGTCAGCTACTGTTGATCCCGAGATGGCCGACGATCTCTGCAAAGTTTCAGCCTTCCCCTCTGGGCGTCCTCTCTCAGGCTCAGCTGCTCTGGTTTCTTCCTGATTTCAGCTGCAAGCTGGCATAGGGCTTGTCTCTTTGGGCTTCCCCTCTCTCCTGGCATAAGGCTTGTTTCTTTCCAGGCTTTCTATGTCAGTCTTGGCCATTCTGCTATCTTCACGATTTCTGCTGTAAGCTATCAGGCAAAATGGCTCATCTCTCCCTGGGGCCTCAGCTGTTTGAGCCTTCTCCTGTCACATAGCAGGATCAAAAATGAGAGAGCTCTCTCTTCCTGTGTGTCTCTCCGTGTGAATCCGTTTATGTCAGACCCAGCAAGGGGGCAGGCAGACCCAGTAAGGGGGCAGGGACTCAATCTGTCTGGCCTTACTGACATAGTTAAATCAAAAGCCCTCATCTTAATGGTAATCTAATCAAAGGCCCCTCAACTGAATTTAATGCAATTAAAGGGTATCACACCAAGAAGAATAGTTTACAAATATAATCTTTCTCTTTTTTGGTATTCATAAAATAATCTCAAACTGCCGCAGGGATGCTTCAGTATATAATAAGACCCAGCCATTAATAGAAGAAGCAAAACTTTGGGCAAGGAGTCATTTGATCTGGGCTTTGGCTTCATGTCTGGCATTTATCTGATTTGATGACCTTGTGCCAGTATTTCTTCATCAATCATAAGATATAATATCATTTTGGCCTATCCTACCTGGATTTTGCAATTAGGAAAGAGGTAACACATGTGAAAAATGTTTAAATGACACACACATTCCAAGGCATCAGTACTGACATGATCTCATAGTGCTCTCTGGAGTTCTGGAAACACTACGGTGATGTAGCAGATGCTACTGCTGCTCTTCCTGGATTCACCTAAGTATCTTTTACTGGTTCTCTGGAGCCATTTCCTAGCTTCCATGAACTTGGCTGTTGAGGACTTCCAATCCCACTTTTCTTCAGAGCATACATGAAGGCTCCTAGAGGCACTTCATTTTTATGGGGATCCATAAAGCCCTGGAGTTTTCCCCTTACCCCTGTGCAGGGCAGCTCACAGCCAATAAGTAAATGGTATGAGAATCCAAAACCGCAGCTTCCTTATATTAACATGGGACAAATCCGAGGAGTTTAGACTCTAAAGCTTCTCATGGGATCAGATTAAGAATAGGGCTTTAACTGAAATTGTGTACTAGTTTGGCTTATTCCTTTTTATTAATGTTCTTTTTCTACTCACTTAGCAGTTTCACCTGGGAATACTTCCTTAAGAAACTATTTGAACATGTACTCTTACTTTGGATTCTCCTATTATAAAACCTGACCTAAGACAGTAGGAACCTAGAAGAATAGGATTCTGGAGTTGGAACACTCATTGGCAAGGTGGCAGTAAGGACTCTGTCAGGGGTGGTAACTTCAGTGTTGATAGCCTCTAGCATGTAAAGCATTACTATTGCTGTGACTTTTATTATCCTGAACTGAGGTGTCTCATAGAAGAGGTCATGCAATATCTCTGGGATTTGAGTGGTATGGGGGAGAGTAATTTTAAGGACAATAGACTTGAGTGATGCTGAGCACTACTGAAGCACTGAATAGGGAATATGACAAATATGATCAGTTAACAACTTAGAGTACTATATAAAATGCTTGTGGCCTCCATGGCTGCATCTAGAATCCCTCCTTGCCAGCAGCCAGGGAGCAAAGTGCAGTGAACAACAAGGGGAAGATTTAATTGTAAGAGTAGGACTTGGGGAAGAAGACTGAATTTACAGTGTTGATAACTCTCTTAAACCAAAAATCAGGGCCCTGATAAGGAAAGAGAGAAGGCCCTAAGGCTTAGGATAAGGATTGTTGATTAGATACACTTGTGAACTTTGAGTCTCCAGAGCCCCCTGAAAAAAAATTTTTTTTAATGAGGTACCGGGGATTGAACCTGGGACCTTGTAACATGGGAAACAGTTGTTCAACCACTGAGCTACACCTGTTCCCCACCCCCTCATCCCCAATTTTGGTGGCTTGTAGAATTGATCGGCTTCCCTTTCTTAGAGGCTCATAGAGATGCCATAAGTGCTTTGGCAGAGTGTTGAGAGAGAGATCAAAAGGTTCAGAAAAGTTGAAATGCTAGAAAGGATCTATTACATAAGACTTGTAAAACCATTAGCTATCCAGGCTCCTTGAGAGAACTCCAAATGTATTCCCCCTGCTAAAATGATAAGGAACGTGCTCATGAGGAAGGAAAGCATTGGCACTGGTAAGCAGCTCAGTCATGGTTATCCTTTGCAGGCCAGAGACGAAAGTAGGAGATGCTGTTAGGAAACTGGGCTCTCTAGTATCATTGGGGTTGATAAAATTCTGGAATAGCAGAAGCCAAGTGTTAGCACATAAGCATTAGAGGTTAGGTAAACATAATTATAGTAAAGGACAATCAGTTGGCCCTGATTTGCAAGGATTTATGAGACAGCAGATAGATCATGTATTCTTAGGTTCAGGATAGATGGGCACTTGACAAGAGATTGGTGTACGTATATGTGTGTGTGTGTGTGTGTGTGTGTGTGTGTGTGTGTATGGAGAGAGAGAGAGAGAGAGAGAGAGAGAGAGAGAGAGAGAAAGTAATGGCTTAACAGATGCCTCATGTTAGCCACATCAGAAAAAAGGCTTGATGCTTTGTCTAGTTTACAGATCTGAGCCAGTTCTCAGTCCCAGAACCCATCATCTGAAATAGAGGTGAAATGTGCTTGAGAAATAAACCTACAATGTTGTAAGAGAAGTTCAATAGTAGTGATTCCTTTTAAAATGGCTTTTCTTCAATTACGCAATTCACTGTACAGAGGGAAAAGCACAATACACAGAACTTTCAAGAGTTGTTAGATAAAAGGGATAAAAGAACAAAATGCCATTAGTGTCCCTCCAATAAAACAAGAGCATATGGGGTTCAATAATAAATGGCATTTAGGCCTAGGTCTGTGTGATAGGTAGTCATTTCACTGGTTCCCAATTATATATTTGTAATGCTGGGAAGCCAATACAATTCAAGATATTCTGTATTACAAGGGTGAGCTGACAGATATTAGGGGAACCAAAACAACATTAGGGACCCACTCATAAAGTAAGAGCATATGGAAGTCATCTAATGAATGCATTCCTGGCCTAGGCTGTAGCACAGTATATATTTCTCTGCTTCCCAAATGTATACATGTAATGGATATAATTAGCTGTTGGCAGAACTCTCACTTTGGTTCTTTGACATATTGAAGTAAGAACTATTGTAGCTGGAAAGGTCAGGTGGAAACCTGTGAAAACACCTTTCCTGGCTATATATTGTATCTAAATCACCTCTGTTGGAAAAGTAGAGATTAATGCCATCTTCAAGGACCTAAAGAATTCAGGAATTGTGGTCCATATTGTATCTCTATTTAGTTCATCTGTGCAAGTCCCACACAAACCAGGTGGGTCATATTAGGTAAAAGTAGACTACTGCAAACTTAACTAATCAATAGCTTCAAATGTAGCTGCTGTGCCAGATATGATTTCTTTATTAGAACTGATCAACCAGAACTCAGGTACATAAAATTTGGCTATTAATCTGCATAAAGCCTTTTATTTATTAGTCATCATGACAGGGGATCAGAAGTCACATGTCTGGGACAGACAACAGTAAACATTCATGGCCTTGCCTCAGCTATGTTAATTCTCTTATTCTATTACAACAAAAGTCTGGAAGGATGTGGATAATCTGGACATTTCAAAGACTATCATGGTGATTAACCCTATAAATTACTTTATGTAATAAGACATGTTGAACAGAAAATGTCAATTGCTTCCTGGTAGATATATATACTCCAGATGACAGGAGATAAGCCTTACAAATATTTAGGGCCTGCCAAGTTACAGAAGTTTTTGGGCTTAAGTAGTTTGGGGCCTGCCGGTACATTCTTCCAAAGTAAAGGACAAGTTATTGCACTTACACCTCTTACCACTAAAAAAGGAACTCAGAACTTGGTGGACCAATTTGGGTTATAAATACTGCATTTATGAATACTGCTGTGGATCATTTATTTGGTGATATGGATAGCTGTCAGTTTTGCATGAGGGCCAGAGGAAGAAAGGGCTCTGTAATAAGTACAGTCTGTGTTAGAAGCAGCCCTGTTTCTTGACCTGATAGAGCTCATAGGAGTTGATCTACATTGTGGGAGATATATACACTATGTGCATCCCATGGAAAGACCCAACAAGGAGGCATGGTGCAGAATCTTATGGTTCTGGAGCAAAGTCATGTATTCTGTAGCAGAGAATCACTCATCATTCAAAATGAAGATCCTGGAAGGCTACTGATCTCTGGTCGAGGCCAACTAACTGACCATGGCACAAGTGGTTGTGAAACCAGTGCTGACAACCATAAGCTGAGTGCTTTCAGACTCATACTCAGAAAATCAGGCAGAGCCAGTAATAATCAAATGTACAATGTAAGTGGTACACTCAGGATAAGGCCAAATCAGGACAAAATGGCAGAAGTAAATTGTATAAACATGCCCAGAATGCCCATGTCACATATCATTGTTGCAGCAATGCTCCTCTTTAACACCATATCTCTTGGGGGATTCCGAATGACAAACTGAAAGGAGGAAAGAAATACTCAGGCCTTGTTCAAATGTGTCATCTGTATAAGTTGTTCCAAGGCAACAATGGGATAATGCTGTACTACATCTCTACCCAGGGGTGGCCCTGAAATACAGTTAAGAGGAGAAGTCCTCAAGTGGGTGAACTTCAGGTACTACAGTCTATGTGGAAAGGAGAAGTGGCCCAAGGGAATCCTGGACATTGATATATGGCTTGGTTGGTTGTTTACAGCCTTGAAGGAGGAGAAGGATTAGAAAATCAAAGGCAAATGATCCTGGACAGGAGTTAGATGGATGGATCTATGGGAAAAATGCACTGCAGAAAGGGAACACAGGAAGGTTTTGTCATATGTGACCTGCATGTCTATATATTAGCTAGATCCCTTGAGAAGTTCAGAAGACACTTCTTTCACTTAGAGATTGATAAATGTATTAGTGAAGGGACTATCTTCAATCCTGAAAGACTCTGTATATTCTCCTTCTTGGACCAGGTTAGATAGGCATCCTCATTTCACTGTAGATGATGGGATCCTGGAGTAGCAGATGCAAGGTAGTGGCTCTTTGCCATCACAGAAAAGTTGGGCACATTTATTATAAAGGTAACCAGGGAAGTATTGATAATAAGAATGTTTTTCACTTCAGGGATCTATAACTGTGGCTAACTGATCACAGATTCCCTAGGAATCAAATAAATGATGGGAAGCTTAATAGAATCACTTTTATCTATATAACAGAAATACTCTTCCTCTAGTGGCCAAAATCCTGACTTGAGTCAAAACCATTGAGAGTTACAGCCTCTCTTCCAGTTTATAGACTAAAACCAGTTCACTAATCCAGATGTCTGATGGTAACATTGCTACAGGTATATAATTTAAATCTTCTTCCATACTTTCCTTAAAGGGATCAGTGGAACTTTATAATACTCACATCTTTTGGGGATTAACAGACACTGGATCTGAATTAACTTTAATTCCTTGGGACTCAAATGCCACTAGGATTGACCAAAGTAGGTGCTTATGGTGGTCTTAGTACACGTTCCACTCAGAGTGGACCAACTGGTCCTCAAATATACCCTGTGTCTATTTCCCTAATTCTTGAATGTATGATTGGGATAGACATACTTGAAAACTAGTAGAATTCTCACATGGGCTCTTTGACCCACAGGATGAGAGCCATTATGGTAGGAAGGGCTAAATGGAAGACCCTAGAATTTCCCCTCCATTCCAATATAGTAAACCAGAAACAGTGATAGATAAGACCCACCACTAAAGATCTGAGAGATCAGGGGTGTTGAAACTCATCAGTCCTATCAGTCCAATCAGATGGACCTTGAGGAATGTTTATGGACTGTATTGAACCTAACAAGTGGTGTCTCATGTAGATTTATTAGAGTAAATCAGCACAGACACTGGCAATTGGTAATCAGCCATTGATCCAACTAGTGCTTTTCTCTTCATACCGATTTGCAAGGACCACCAAGAAGTTTGATTTTAGTTGTTAGATGGGAGAAATAGCACACTCAAATGTATTGTATATTCCTTCAAAATCTAAAACAACCCAGCAAACTGTGTGCCCCCTTTCATCATAGTAGGTATTGTGAGGTGCAATACCTTGTCTTTTACCTCTGGGAGTTTGACCACTTCTGTGTCTATCAATCACCATGTCTAATCATTGGGGTGGGGTCTCTGTGGGTTCACAATCCAGCATTTGGTGGTGGGCATGAAGATGCTCTTGGTAAACAGGGTAAGCAATTTAAAAGATGAGCTGGAGCTAGAGCAGAGGAGAAATGGAGTAAGCTGGGATCTGCTCGGGACATTTCAGCTTCTGCCCATCACCATTTCATTGTAGAAAACTCTCTTTCACTTTCAAATCCAACCCAAGTTCCTCTACTGGCCATCACTTACACAGAAAAAAGGATTCTGGGAAATGTAGTTCCCAGCATTGATGAAGTTGTTCAATAGCTTAATCTAGCACACTGTTTTTTTTTTGCTTTCTTGGTCCATCACCTTTTGGGAGAGATTTGTTGAAGTCAATTTGTTGAAGTTTGTTGAAGAGATTATGGATTATTTCATTCCTCCTTTAGTCCTGTCAGTTTTGCTTATTATATTCTCAAGCTATGTTATTGGGTAAATTAGAATTTAATATCTTCATTGAATTACCCATTTATGATCATGAGATTAATCTCTTTATATTAAGTAATCCTTCTTGCATTAGAGTGCATTTTATCTTGTATTAGCTTTTCCTTTACTGGCTGTGCTTTAAAAAAATATGGTCCCAGGCCTCTACCAGATGCTTAACAGCAGACCCAAAGAGTTTCTAGTAGTTTCCCATAGTTGCACAGATTCCCATAAATCTCTTCATGAACTCCATATTTGCAGGCCCACTTCAGTGGCTGGAAATGCTTAGCTTTTAAACTTTTCCCTGTAAACTCTGACTTGTCCTCCTACACCTAATCAGGCAGAATGATTAGTGGCTTTTGCTCCTTTGATCAAGAGCTTCAGTTTCTCACATTTTCTCACCTTATTCCCTTATATCCAGATACTTATGATGTATCTGTTTCTCTGGTGGAAATTTAACTAATAAAACTAACAAACTTGAACTAATTTGTGTACATGTGCGAGTGCATAAAATAATATGTAATACTAAACTCTACCCCACAATGACAAACATTACATCATATGGTCATCTCAAGAGAGGCAACCAAAATGTTTAACAAAATTCAATATTCTTTAATGATAACAACTCTTAGCAAACTGAAAAGAGAGCTGCCATATCTGGCAAGATATATTTATAAAAATATCTACAGCACACATCATGCACAATGATAAAATGATGAAAACTTTGCTCCTGTGATTTAAAACAAGGCAAAGGTAGAGATCTAATGACAATGCTTCCATTCGACATTTTGATGCAGGTCCATCTAGTGCAATAAGACAGGAAATATAGAAGAAATTAGGATGGGGGGAAAAGAAATAAAGCAGCCATTACTTATAGGATACATGGTTGTGTTCCCACCAAATAAAATCTAGAGGTAAATTTAAAATTATTCAATGATGTTAGCAAGATATCAAGATATCAGGTCAATATACAAAAGTCAATTTCATTTCTGTGATTTTACAAAAAATAGAAAATGAAAAAAATACACTAATAACACTATCAAAATATAATAACTAGGAGTAAATCTTAAAAAGAAAAATGTGCAATGTAGCAGTTTGGTATTGTTTATGAATTCCAGAAATAGATATTGCATTGTGTTTGTAAACTGATCTGTTCCTCTGGGCATATTAGATTGTATTAAACTCAGAGATTTCACTTTTACTTTATTAAATCAAGATTAGGGCTTTTATTTGACGATATCATCGGGGCATGAAGGGTTGAGTCCCCATCCCCTTGGTGGGGATAAAACAGACTCTCACATGGAAGTAGTAAATGCATGGAGAAGGAGAACACAGAGGAAGAGAGACAGTTCATTAGACAGGATCCTGTGGCCCTGGGAGGAGAGATGAGCCTGATAGCCTACAACTGCAGCTAAGCCGTGAAAGAAATGGGCCCCGGGAGAGAGACAAGCCTTATGCTAGCCTACAGCTGAGAATGGAAGAAGCTGGGACCACAGAGCCTTAAGAGGAAGAGAAAGACTGAGTCATTGCAGACATCACCATCTTGTTCGACACATGGCAAAATGACTTTAGGTGAGAAAGTACCTCTTATGGTACCTTGAGATGGATTCTTTAGGGCCTGATAACTGTAAGCTTCTACCTCAAATAAATACCCTTTATAAAAGCCACAGATTTCTGGTACTTTGTATCAGCACCCCTTTGGCTGACTAATACATGCAAGATCTTTACTTTGAAAATACAAATCATCACTGAAAGAAATTAAAGACAAATAAATAGAGGGGTATATTCTGTTGAAGAATTGGAAGACTCAATATTATAAAAATGGCAGACCTCTTAAAATTAATCCTTAAATTCAATTCAATCCAAATCAAAATGATACAAAGTTTTTTTTCAAACCATGATAATTATAATTTTAATATGAAAATGCAAATGGTCAAAAATAACTAGAGCAATCTTGACAAAGAAGAAAGCCAGAAGACTTAGACAACCGGAAAAATTGTCCATTGTACAACCATAGTACATGAGATAGTGGTCTACTGATACAAGAACACACAGCTTAAAAGAAAAGGAATACAGTCCAGAAACAGTTCCACATAAACATAGTTAAATAATTTAGACAAAGGTGAGACTGAAGTGAGGAAAACACATTTTGTTAAAATTAACACATACTACTGATTCAATATATATACATATGGGAAAAATGTATCTCAATTCTGTCTCACACCATTCACAAACATTATTTCCACATGGATTTTAGATTCAGTGTGGTAAGAAAACAATGCTGTTAGAAGAAAACATAGGAGAATGTTTAATGATTTTAGAATTTATGATATCAGGGTAGGCAAAAATGTATTTAATAGGACACAAAATTTGCTATCCACAAGAGAAAAAAAAAGACAAATGAGATTATATGAAAACTAAGAAATTCTCTTGAACAAAGGCAATATTAAGGATGACTGAAATCCAAAAATCTGACACCACCAAATGATTTTGAGAATGTGAAGCAACAGGATCTTTTAATTCATTGCTGGTGGAATGCAAAATGGTACCATCAATTTGAGAGATAGTTTGGCAGTTTCTTACAATGATAAGCCCAATGATAGGGCCCAGCAGTCTTACTACTAAGTATTTACTTAAATTAGTCTATACATATATCCACACAGAAACCCGTGCATGATTGTGCAGCTTTATTCATAATCGCCCAGAGCTCAAGAAATTAAAGATGTCCTTCAAAAGGTGAATGGAAATCAAACTGTGGTAATCTGTACAACTGAATATTTTTCATCAATGAACAGAAATTCCCTGTCAAGTCATGGAAGGCACGGAGGAACTTTAAATGTATATTGCTAGTGAAAGAAGCCAGTCTGAAGAGGTTAAGCACTGTTATGATTTCAACTTTATGACATTCTGGAAAAGGCAAAATTACAGAGGCAATAAAAAGATCAGTAATTACAAAGGATTCCTGGGGAGGAGGGAAATGATAAATAGGTGGAATACAAGGGAATTTTAGGGCAGTGCACTGATTTTGTATGTTACTGTAATGATGATACATGGTACTATGAATTTGTCAAAATCCATATGTGATAGATTGAATCGTACTCCAACAAAAAACATGTTCTCAGTCTTAATCCTCATTCCTATGAGTATGAACCCACTTGTGAAAAATGTCTTTGAATATGTTAAGGTGAGTCAGGGTGTGGACTCATTTGTGAATAGGATCTTCAAAGATCCTATTAAAGTATGATCAACTGAATCAGGGTGGGTCATAATCTCTATTACTGGAGGCCTTATAAAGAGAAGCCAGAAATCAGAGAAAGACAAGAGAGGAGAAAAAGGACACCACCATGCGAGGCAGGACTGGCATCACCAAAACAAGACTGACCCTGAGAGAAAGCATGGCCTTGCCATCATATTGAATTTGGACTTCTAGCCTTCAAAACCATGAGTCAATAAATGCATGCTCCTTAAGCTCATTGTGTGGCAAACTAACACATCATAGAACTATACAACACAAACAATGAACCCTAGTGAAAACTATGAACTTTAATTAATAATATATGAATATTGGTTCATCAATTATAATAAACATACCATACTGATAATAGGGAAAACCATGAGGAGGGGTGAGGGGAGTATATTAGCACTCTCTATACTATCTATTCAATTTTCTGTAAACCTAAAACTGCTCTTAAAAATGAAGTCAATAAAATTTTTTGAAGGTACCATTAAAGAGTGAAAGTACAGTCCAGAAAGTGAGATAATATATTTATAATACTTATATATGACAAAGGACTTTTATTCATTACATACACACACACACATATATATATATATATATATATATATATACACACACACA
>JAQZBX010010169.1:0-44754 GCA_029593785.1 Cabassous unicinctus
CAGGGACCCAGGCCAGTGTAATTGTTAACATTACAGATTTGAAGATACCCTGATGCCCATTCATTGTGAGAAAGTGAATTTTACTCGAGACAGAAGATAGCGTGTATTTCATTGGTAGGAGGAGGGCAATACCCTTATTCTTGCTTTGCTCACGTCTCTGAAAGCACATATTACCTAGTGGTGGGTGAGTCTGAAAGGTTTAGCAGTTTTTTTACATAGGTCCTGCTATGCAACAAAATACCCCAACACTTGATGGCTTCAAACAGCATCAGTTATTGTTTTAACAGGCCTGCAGTTTGGCTGGGTGGTTCTGCCCCTCTGGGCCAGCAAGGCTGGTCTCCCCGAGACTCTCACCCGCCTCCGGCGGCTAGCCTGGTCATGCTCTCACTGCGTGGCAGAGGTGCAAGTGCAGGCAGGCCCAGCCGTGCAGAAAAGCAGGGAGAAAGGCGCGCACACTTTTCAGGCTTTGGTTTGCAGCACGTTTGCTAACATCCTTTTGGCCAGAGAAAATGACATGGTCAAGCCCAGTGTCAGTGTCAGAGTGGGAGGGGAGTACATTGCCAGGTACAGGAAAGACATTGGCTGGTGCTGTGTAGTGCAGTCTATCTCAGTGTGAAAGAACACCTACAGACTTAGATTTGTCCTACAAGAGGGAAAAAAAGTCCAAATAATTGCTGTGCTCTGGGCAGGCACAGGGCGAGGCACTTGACCTGCTTACGCACTGATCCTCAACAGCAACTCTGCAAGGAGGCAGGAAACTGGGCTCAGAGAAGTTAAACAACGTGCTCAGGGACACCCCGCTAACCTGAGGTTGAGCGGGAATCAGAATGCATGTCTGTCTGACCCCAACGCCCAGGTTCTTGTCCCTGGACCTCACGACTTCTCAAAAGCACCAGGATCTGTCTCCCCTGCCCTCCAAAACTCAGTTTCCAGTAGCATCGGTGCTTTGGCTAGCCATGCAAACCCCCTTCCCCCAAATGCCGCTTCGATCCCAGCAGAATCTTGCAACTCATCAGGAAATCCACGCTTTCTCCCAAAAGCCTACCAACCGAGAGCATCCTGGCCTTCGGGGTGAGGATGGGTCTGTAGACTGCACAGGCAGACTGGAGAATTGTAGCCCCTCCCAAACATGCCAGGGAGGGAAGGGCCAGCTCCTGTGTGACCTTCAGGATATGAGGGCATCAGGGCATTCGGGCATCTGAGCTTTGGAGTCAGACCGACTGGGGTTCAAATCCTAGCTCAACCACTCACTGTCTCTCTAACCTTGGGCAACTTATTTAACTTCTTGAAATCTGCTCCTTCAGCTAAAAGGCTAGACCTAGTTTGCAGAGCTGTTAGGAAGGACTAACATGATGTAAATAAACGCACAGTGCCTGACCCCCAATATGCGCAATGATTAATATTGTTCATCTTATTTCTAAGTTGAGCCTTCCCCTCCTGGGAATCCTTGTTTCTATCTGTTGGGCAGGTGCCCCCCACCTCCAGCCAGGCTGTGCAGACTTGCTGCCTCCTCTGTCACCGGGAACGCAAAGGCTGGGAAGAAGGCCCCTCTCAAAATGGACTGGTGTTGCAGGGTGAGAAGCTGCCCCCTGACTTCATGCCAAAGCTCGTCAAGAATCTCCTAGGCGAGATGCCTCTGTGGGTCTGCCAGAGTTGCCGAAAGACCATGGAGGAAGATGAAAGGCAGACAGGTCGAGAGCATGCAGTGGCGGTAGGTAACCGCTGCCAGGGGTCCCTGAGTGCAGGAGGGCTGCCTCCCCCAAGAAGTTGACTGTGATGCGCCTCCTTCCCTCTCCTCTTGGGTGGCTCTGTTGGGCAGCCCCAAAGCCTCAGGTGCTGAGAGGCTGCTGGGTTGTGTTGACACAGCATTAGCAGCTGGAGTTTGGGTCCAGGGGAGAAGAGGGAGGCTTCAGGAAGCCCACCAGCCCCTCCCAACCATCTGTGTACAGCACAAGGGCCAGCCTGTAGGTAGCCACGGCTACTTTGTGGTCTTGCCCCTCTCCTGTGTGACTGTGCTGCTTTCAGCTCCTTGGCCACTTGAAAGCCAGCCAGTCTAACACGAAGGACAAGGGATGGTTTGAGAGTCTGAAACGTGCCTCGGTTAGAAGGCCTCCGAGATCCCTAGGAGCCATCTAAGAATGCCATCTCACGACCCACAGTGGCCAGACTGCCCTCGTCCTCGTTCCGTCCAGACTCTCTCCTTTACCCAGGATCAATTCAACTTCAGGACTCCTGACTTAAAGACCTCCTTCCCTGAGCCATCCTAATCCTTGGCCAGCTCTCACTGCTCCCCAGAGACCCCCAGTTCACAGGCCATCTGTGTCCCTGCCAAGTCTCTAACTGATATCCACTCACTCCACTGAACTGGGAGCACCATGTCCCCCTCCCATCAAAGGCCTGGCCATCCTTTGTCCTTGCCATTGGGATTGTGACTGAGCTTTGGCCACAGCCAGGGGCCCGGAGGAGAAGGGTCTCCTGGGTAGGCTCAGGCAGCAGAGGGCCAGCACCGACGTTTGCTGTTTTACCATGAGCCTTTTCCTCCCCCTTTTCCAGATCTCCTTGTCACACACATCCTGCAAATCACAGTCTTGTGGGGGTGACTCTCATTCCTCTTCATCCTCCTCCTCCTCCTCCTCGTCCTCGTCTTCCTCCTGCCACGGGAACTCAGGGGACTGGGATCCCAGCTCGTTCCTGTCGGCACATAAGCTCTCGGGCCTCTGGAACTCGCCGCACTCCAGTGGGGCCCTGCCAGGCAACTCACTCGGGAGCCCCCCTGCCATACCTGGTGAGTTTCCAGGCTTGGGGGAGAGCCAGGCCCTTTGGCTTCACTGCAAGGCATTCGTGGAAAAGAGGTTTTTGTTGCTAGAAGATGGGTCTGGGGACACCATAAACATAGAGAACTGTGGTTTGCAAACCACTTTGTTAAAACCAATCAGAAGATCATTTAGTAAAACATGTAAGCGTGGAGCTGTTCTGAATTGAAGCAGGGAAGCCCTAGACCTCGACTATCCCTGCAGAGCTTGCTTCTTTGGGATTCTGAAGTGTGAAAAGTACCACTCAGAAAAATTTGCCCCTCAAAGCTGTCATTGACCCTGATAGCAGTTGCCCTGTTGCCCCCCAACAGTCCCAACAGCCCCCACCTCCCTTGCTCTGTAACACCATAGAGAATCTCGGTGTTCTGTCTCCCAGGCCTCATTTCTCCCCCTGAACATGCATCCAGAAGAGACTGGAGGGCAGCACAAGCTACCGTGATTATTAGGCAATGTAGCAGCAGCTCTAGAAGCCCTCTCTGGACTCTGAAATATCTTTAGAGACCCAGGGAACGTCTCTCGGCTTGTTGACTTACTATGTAAACATGACTTACCATCGCACCTCTAAATGGAGCAGCTGAGTTTACAAAAGTGGCACTGACCCCAGAACTTGTGAGAGTAGTAGAGCAGTACATAATCCCAGTTCCTTTCGGTGAAAAGCCAGAGAGTCCTCAAAGCCTCTTCGTACTTGTCCGAAGTCTGGGGCCACCCTGGAATCTGCAGAGCCTGGCTGCTTCGGTCCACATGGCCCAGAGGCAGTGCTTCCACCTGCTGCTCCACTGGCAGCCCCTGCCCTGGGCCTGAGGAAGTCACTGAATAGGCAGGGCCCGAAGACCCCCCAGATGGAACCTGCATTCCCAGATCATGCCCCACAGAGGGCTGGGGCCTTCTCCCTCAGGCCTGGACTTCTCCAGCCTGTCTAGCCTACTGCTGTCCACGGAGACTCCCTCCAGCCCAAGGCACTGCTGGACCTTCCCCAAAGCCCAAGGCTCCACTGTGCTCAGAGGCTGGGCCCAGAACGCTGGCTCCCTCTGGTCAGAGCAAGCCAGTTACTATGGCAGTGAGCCTTCGGGCTTCCCTTCCCAGGGCCTGGGCTCCCACGCTGACACCTTTCTCCTCTGTCCGCCCACAGGTGAGGCTTTCCCCATCTCAGAGCACCACCGGCACTCAGACCTCACTGCACCCCCCAACAGCCCCACCGGCCCCCACCCTCCGCCAGCATCGCTGATCCCCCCTCACTCTGGATCCTTTGGCTCACCACCCCACCCACACCTGCTGCCCACCATGCCAGCAGCACCTTTCCCTGCCCAGGCCTCAGAGTGCCCCGTTGCCGCTGCTGCTGCCCCCCACACCCCGGGGACGTGTCAGAGCCCCCACCTGCCCTCCACCAGCATGCCGCTCCTGAAGATGCCTCCACCGTTCTCAGGGTGCAGCCACCCCTGTAGTGGGCACTGCAGCGGGCCTCTCCTCCCACCCCCGAGCTCTCAGCAGCTCCCCGACACTCACAGGTAAGCGAGCAGCCGGCAGGGGCATGCCTGGCTGGCTGGAACTTAGCATTCTGGAGGACTTTGCAAAGGGTGCCTTTGGGGTGGACATGAGAGGGTAGACTCTGTTCAGGTTTTTTCATCATTTTTCCAACCCTAAGAGAAATAATGTGTTTATTATTTTTAAAAACTGGCACCATTCAGAAATAGATAAGGAAGAAAAAACATTCTCACGACCTAACGATAAACTTCTAACACTGTGGTATATTTTCTTTGTTATGTTTCTGCATATAAATAACATAATTAGGTCCATAGCCTAAATGCATTTCTGAGTTGTTCTTTTTTTAGCATTCTGTCATGAGCACTTCCCTAGTTAAAGTTCTTCAAAAACCTTTTCATTGGCCACATAGTAGTTTTTTTGTTTGTTTGTGGTCCGGGTCCCGGGGATTGAACCTGGGACCTCATGTGGGAAGTGGTACTCAACCACTGAACCACTTCGGCTCCTCTGAGTTGATTTTTTTGTCTGTTTTGCTTGTTGTTTGTTTTTATTTTTTTCAGGAGGCACCAGGGACAGAACTCGGGACCTCCCATGTGGGAGGCGGGTGCCCAACTGCTTGAGCCACCTCCTCTCCCCATAGTGTTTTGTTGTTTTTTTTTCAAAGATTTATTTATTTACTTTATCCATTTTAAACCCCCCCTTCCCCGTTTGCTGTTTTGTGTCCATTTGCTAGGCAATTCTCTGTGTCTGTTTCCTGCCATCTCTTCTCATCCTCCTCCTCCAGTCTTTGCCAGGATTCGATCCTGGAGACCTCCGATGTAGGAGAGAGGTGTTCTGCCACCTGCGCCACCTCAATTCCTGATTTTCGGAGCTTTCAGAGCATCTCATCTTGTCTCTCCCCTGCGTCTCTCTCCTGTTAGGTCGTCATCTTGCTGCATGGCTCCCGGGGCCTGGCAGCTCACCGGCACAGAGCCTGACAGCCCATGCGCCTTCTATATATATTTTTTTTATTTTACCGGGAGGTCCCGGGGATCGAACCCAGGTCCCTCCATATGGCAGACGGACGCCCAACCATTTGAGCCACAACCGCCCCCACCCCCATAGTGTTTTATTGTATAGTGCTAGCATGATTTCTTTTATCATTCCTAGTCCTGGACAGTTGGGCAATTCCAGGTGTTTTTTTTTTTTTTTAACCATTAGAAGTAAGGCCGTAAGAAGCATCCTTGCACCTGAATTTTTGTTTGAATCAGGATTTATGTCCTTCAGGTGGATTCCTAGAAGTAGCTCTAAGTTCTGAGAAAGATTATATTAATATATATTTGAAAGAATTCTTTGGAAAAGATAGACATACTTTTTTTGGGCATTGTAAATCAGATCTTTGTTTATTATGCGTTTGTATTTTCCCACTCTAAAATTCTCCTGCCCCAATGCAGCCACACTTAGCCATTTTTTCCCTGGTATGTTTCCCGCCCCCGGAGTTGATGGTGTCTGGATGGCTGCGCCCTCCCCGCTGCTCACCTAGCCTTGTGTCACCCACATCATTACGTCCCTGTGTGGTCTTCCTAGCTCTCAGCGCTAAAGGCTTGAGACTGCAAACCACAGTTCACTTGACCGTTAGGTCATTTTAACATTACAAATAATGTCTCTAAAATTTCCATGCCTAAAGCTTTTTCCCTCTTTTGGAGTTTTCTCCTTGGAATAGATTCCTCAGAATGAAAGTAAGTTCTCAGTTAAACAGTGTCTTGGGGGCCGGGGGGGGGGGCGGTGCGCATTTTTTACATACATTAAAAATCTCTTTCCAAAGGGCTCTCCAAATTGATGCACCTGCCAATAATAAGGAACCAATATACTGGTTTCCCCGTATCCTCTGGAGCACTGGATATTATTTTGTTTTTTTCTAAAAACAATTTTGTTAGTGTGCTGATGGCAATAGTAGATTTTGGATTAAACTTCTCTGTGCACCCCTGACAGTGATCCTCTTGAACACTAGCCATGTGCTTCATATTCTTGATGGCTGTGGAGAGGGTTACATCACCCACCCAGGTTGCTGAGCCGCCACCGTGCTCCTTGAGCTGTATCCTGGTTCTTGGCTCCCCTGCCCCTTCCTGAATCTTAGCATCAGCACCAGCCCCTGGGACGATGGAATGGCCAATGGCCCAGCTAAGCCTCAGGCTCTCCTGCACTCCAAGCTCTGGGGCCTTTCAGGCCCAGGTCTCATTTGGTGCATCCCGAAATCCAGAGGCAGAATGATGCAGTGGAGGGAGCATGAGCTTTGCAGGCAGACACATGGACTTGGTTCCGGCCCCTCCTTGGGGAGAGCAGTTAAGGACCCTGAGCCTCAGTTTCCTCCACTGCAAAATGGGGCCAACATTAACCTATTTTGCAGGATGTGGGGGAAAGGATAGAAGTCATTTACTGACTGCAGCTCCTGGCACAAACAATAGCTTTTAAACTCTGGGGCCCAGGAGATACCCTTGCTTGTCCTCAATGTGCTGCCCCATGGTTAAGGCAGCTCAGCCCACCAGTGCAGAACCCCAAGCCGGGTCATTAGGGCCCTAGAGAGAGAGCCCGCACCCACGAGTCTGTTCAGACACTTCTCGAATACCTGCTGGGTGCAAGTTATGCTATGCATTAGGAACAAAAAATAAGAGGGACCTAGTCCCTGCCCTTGGGGAGTGCGCTCTGATTTGCAAGACCAATGGCCAAACAGACTGTTACAATAAAGCCTGCTAAGTGGTGGGATAGAGAGGAATGTCCATGGTGCTGTGAGATTCCTCAGAAGGGTGTAGGCAGGGGAGACATGGGGAACTCTTCCCAGATGGCAGCACTTGTGCTGGACCCTGTTCTTGTGGGCAGTGGTGACATGGTCCGCCCACCTCAGACCTCTGTGGAGGGCGGGGGGAAGCGAACAGGGGTCGGGCTGCCCTGCGGAGCCCCTGCTGCAGCTGCTCCCGCCTTGCCCTCCCTCACTTTTGGGCCTGTCTCTTCCCTCTACCATCAGGGACGCTGGGTGCAAGGGGCACAAGTTTACACACAGTGGCCTGGCATGCCAGCTGCCCCAGCCCTGTGATGCAGATGAGGGGCTAGGCGAGGAAGAAGACAGCAGCTCAGAGCGAAGCTCCTGCACCTCATCCTCCACCCACCAGAGAGATGGCAAGTTCTGTGACTGCTGCTACTGTGAGTTCTTCGGCCACAATGCGGTGAGTGAGCCTGCCCAGGCCAGAGAGGGCTGGGGGCCAGCCAAGATGAGCAGAAGGAGCACCCTGCTCTCCCCCAGAGACCCCTTTTCCTCCCGGTGATAACTGTCGCTAATGGTAACTGTGCTGGGATCATGTTAGCCCCTTCACCTGCGTCCTTTCATTTGAGCCTCACAACAAATGTGTGAGGTAGGGATTTTTTTTTTTTTTAATCTTGCTACTTTCCCTCTTTCCGTGGTTTCTCTTAAGATTGACTTTTTTTCTTTAGGCAAAAGGAAAGGAAATGGCAGAGAGAAAGCTATGATTCTTTATACGTGTGTAATCCCAGAGAACTGAACGCTTATGAGTGATGGAGGCAGAGTGGAAGCAAAAGGCTCTCAGTTCCCCAGGTGTGATAATCGGCCGAGGGGAAGGCCGTGAGCACACACGCGCCAGGAAGGAGGCTCAGATCAGAGTACATGCTGTCTCTGGACAGGGCGAGAAAGCAGTTCAGGAGTCTCAGAAGGTGAAGAGGAGAGAGCCGCTGGTTAGGGTAGACAGTTGAGGATAGAAGAAACGAAAGTCATCAAATTGCCAGTCCCCTTTGAGCTAGGGATTATTATCCTCCTTTCAGAGATGACAAAATCGAGGCTCACAGAGACTAAGTGACTCGCCCAAGGTCATACAGCTTCCGAGTGATGAAGCCCGGGCTCAAACCTGGTTTCCTGGCTCCCAAGTCAGTGTTCTCCCAACTCTGACACGTTCCTCCCACTCCCTTCACCTCGGCTCACAGCCTGGCTGAGGGTGAAGACATTTGGCCCCTGGCGGCTGACGGTAGAGAGGACAGTTTTGTCTCGCTTCTCACCACGTTTGGTGCCAGCGGGTGGGAGTGCTGTGGGCCTCCCAGGCCCAGGGTGTAATGTCAGCACCTCCCCCTCCCCCAGCCACCCGCTGCCCCGACGAGTCGGAATTATACCGAGATCCGGGAGAAGCTCCGCTCGAGGCTGACCAGGCGGAAAGAGGAGCTGCCCGTGAAGGGGGGCACCCTGGGCGGGATCCCTGGGGAGCCCGCCGTGGACCACCGAGATGTGGATGCGCTGCTGGAATTCATCAACAGCACGGAGCCCAAAGTCCCCAACAGCGCCAGGGCCGCCAAGCGGGCCCGGCACAAGCTGAAAAAGAAGGTGGGTGTGGGGGGGGAGCCCAGCTCTACCACCTCTCCTCCCTGAGGAGTCCCTCATCCTGACCCCCAGGCCTTGGCCTGGCTGATGGCTCTAGGAGCCTCTGAAGGAGTTTGGGAGGCATCAGGGTCAGGGAGCCTTGGGGCCAGTGGCTGGATAAAAAACCTTCCCTGGCCTCGGAAGCTGCTTGCTGGATTCCTCAAAGCCCAGGACTTGCTTCAGTCAGTCATCCCATCAGTCATTTATTCATTCAGCAAACATTCCTACAAATACCAGAAGCCAAAACAGGACGCAGTTCAGTTATCCCCCTGGAGGAGCTCAGTCCAGTGGGAAGACTGACACAAAACTGGACAAGCACTTTAGAGTGTGACAAGCACTGTGAGGAGGGAAGTACCACCTCCCCTGGGAGCCCAGAGGAGCAGTGATCACTTTGCCAAGAGGCTGGCTCTAGGCCAGGTCGTGGGGAGTGAGCACAAGTTCACCAGGAGAGCCCTCCGGGCAGCAGGCCCGGCACATTCCACAGCAGAGGCAGGGCCGGTAGGACAGGGGACAGAGGGCCTCGGGGGCCCCGCTGAAGAGCCCTGACTTTATCCTATAGGTGAACGCAAGTCACTGGAGGGTTTTAACCAAGGAATTTACCTGGTCACATCTATATTCTTAGATTGCACTGTGTTGATGTGGCACGTAGATTGGAGGGGACAGTACTCAAAGCAGAAAATGATGGTCAAGGGGAGAGATGGTTCATGTTTGAATTAAGGCCTGGCTGTGGGGCTGGAGCAGAAGAGGTGGATTTTCAGAGGAGGCAGAAGTGACAGGCCTGGGTGATCTTACTGCAGGAAAGGGAGAGTAAGGAGTCAGAGATGTGTCCCGGGTGTTTGCTTGGGTCACGGGGAAGATGGAGGTGCCGTTCGCTGACTGAGGATGGGACTTGCAGGCGACAGTGAATACGGTTGGGGCCCGTGGACTCAGGTTCCTGAGGCACCCAAGTGGAGATAGAGGCGCGAGATTGAGAATTGCTGGCCTAGAGGTGTAGTTGAAGCCATGGAAACAAACAAGTCTTCAAGAGGCCATGGGGAGAGCCCATGAGCTCTCCACAGGCAGCCCTGCTGCCACGTGAGCTCCAGGGCTGGTGGCGCATCCCCTGCCATCTCATTACCTCTTAGCCTGACTGCACCCCAACTGCGTCTGCACAGTGCCACACTTGGGAGCCCAGCAGCCAAAGAGCTTTGGGTTTGACAACCACATAGTTCCATTTCCTGGGTGGTCAAACAGCTCTGGTACTCTGGAAAGCAGAAGTGATCTTTTTCCAGCCCAAGGACTACCAGGATCCTTTGCCCTGCAGCCTGAAGTAGGGAGCCAAGGGATCCCACCAGTGTCTTCAGAAAATGGTCAGCACTTCCCTTCTCCCATCCAGAGTTGCCCCTCAGGAGTGCTTGGTGACCTTTCCTGGCCCCTCAAGGCGGTTATTCCCAGTTAGGGCCCCAGTGTGTACCCGGTGTGCATTTCCAAATCCTCTATGCACCTGTGTGCCCAAACATCCTTTTCTCTTGACTGGTCAAGTTGTCTTCTGTCCCCTCCTTTTCTTCCTGACAAATGTTCCTCTGAAGCCCAATTCAGATGTTTTCCTCTCAGCAGAAACCCTCAGGTAGTTTCTTACACTGGTCTCACATCTCCCCTTGCATGTCTCCCTAGTCTGCATTTATCACGCTCTGTTCACTCATTCCAAAACTCATCGCATAGCTCCTATCCTCCAGGCCCCGTTCCCGAACCAGGGCTACAACATGGAACACGCAGGGCCTGCCTTCCCGGACTTAGAGCTGTAGGGCACGGAAACAGGCAGCCGCAGTGATGAGACCAGCGAGCTTGGCCACTCTCTGTTTATACGTTGGCCACCTCCTGGACTTAACCAAAATCTGTCCACTAAAAACACTGCTCCCTGCAGCCATCCAGTGGCGGCCGCTCGTTCTCTCCCACCTCAGGAGATGAAGCTCAGAGCCTCTCTTGCTCCCTCATGCCTTTGCAAGACCATGACCCTCTTGCCTTCAAGTCCTGCCCCCTGTCCCCTTGAAGCTGTAGCATAGAGTTTGTCATCTCCAGCCTCCTGGCCACCCCTCTTTGTTCACCGAGGACAGTAGCGCCTGCTTCTTTCTCATCCTTCAATCTCTCTCTCACCAGTATTCTCAATTCCTTGCCCTGTGGCCCTTCCATGCCAGCAAAAATGCAGCTCTGGGCCTTTTCCAACACCTATCCCTCAAGGAAAGTGCATAGTCATTATCTCTTGGTGCCGTCCCAGACACGTGGCCTCCGGCTTGCCTGAGCCCTCCACCCTGCCTGGCAGGCCTCTGTCTCCCCCTCACTCCCTTTCTCACAGCCCCTTTGCCAGGCGGCCATTCTTCTCAGACTTCTAGGCCTTCCCTAGACCCACCTAACTTCTCGGCAAATGACCTCACTTCCTGTTTCAACAAGGAGAGAAAGCCCTTGGACAGGCCATCTCTCGCTGCCTCACCACCCCGCCTACACACTTTCTTCCTTCTCATCATGATAAAGAGTTGCTCCTTTTCCCACTTGAGGCCCAGTCTCCTGGGCTTCTGGATCCTACCCTTTCTTGCCTCCTCACTCCAACAGTGGACTTCCTTCCCCACAGTTCCGCCCTTTCCTCTAGGCTGTTTCCCATCAACATTTCGATGTGCATGGTACTCTCTTTTTTTTAAAGCAAACTGTTCCTTGAGCCTACAACCTCTCTCTCTCACACCCCTAGAATCCTTCCTCTCTTCACAGCCAGATTTCTTGAAAAATGTCATCTGCCTTCACTGTCTTCACTTCTCTTGTCAACCCACTGCAAACTGTTTTCCTCCCCCGTCCCCTCCACAGAATCGCTGACTTCTTTGTTGTCAGATCCAAATTATACTCTTCTGTTCCCATCATATTTGACCCGTAAGCACCCTATGACCTTTTGCATTCGTGTTCTCCTGCAAACCTTGTCTTCGGCTCCTCTATCTTTAGCCAAGAGGGGGCAGGGAAAGGGCAATGGGAACACCATGTTCTTGAGATTTTTCGCCTTTCTCTCTGACCCTCTTCTGCCTCTGTCATGAGCTCTGCCCTCTGCCTCTCCCTTCCACTTGAGGACGTCTTCTTGGAAAAGAGAGACCATCTAGGTAGGGTCATCTCCCGATCTCCTCCCCGCTCCATAGCAACAGCTCCTACTGCTTCGGGACACCTCCTCACAGGCATCCCACAGGGCCCTCAAACTCCATCCAGCCAAAACTGAGCAGGTCGTCTTTCTCCAGAGAAGCCGACTCTTCCTTCTCCGTTGTCTGTTCAGTTAACGGCACCACCATCCACCCAGTTGCCTGACCCAGGACCCCCAGAGCCATCCTGAGAGGCGGGCATCACCACGATGGGGTGCAGCAGACCTTGGCATTAGAACTGTTTGAAACCGGGCTCCACCACACATGATGTATGACCTTGGGCAAATCACTCAGCCTCCAAGCCTCAGTTCCTTCATCCATAAAATGGGAGTAATGAGAGAATTTTGACTCAGGCGATTGTGAGGATGGAGTGGAGTTAACGTGCGGAAGGGCTTGGTGAGCGCTCGGCCAAGGCGGCTCTGTGGCAACGGCAGTGGTTGTTGGTGATGTTTTCTTGACTCATTGACCATTTTCTATCCCCACCAGACACCAGAAGTCCTGTCCATGTGACTTCCTAAACAGCTCAAACCAATTCACTGACCCTCACCCTTCCCCACCACTACTTTAAACCTCCCAATGGAGTTTTAAACATAGCCCTGAGAATAAAAGCTAGGCTCCAGCATGGCCCGCATGGCTCTTCACCCTCTAGGCCTACTGAGCTTTCCAGCATCCTCTCTCTCTGGCCCCTCTGCCCACCCCACCCCCACAAGAAAAATCTAGGCTCTGGTGATACCTCTGAACGGGTAGCAAGCGGTCTTCCTACTGGAGCTCCGCCCTCCCTGGTAGGACCCACGTACGACGTCAGGAGGAGCACACGTGTTCCCAGCCGCCCAGAGCAGTCTTGTCAACTGTGGCAATCTCAGGACCCCCACATCTTCCTTGTAAGGCGCCCCTGATCTCACAGCTTTGTCTCACCCACCTGCAGAACTGGAGAGAAGGCCAGCACCGTAGCTGTCTTCCTCACATGCATTCCCCCCTTGGGTCTCACTCCAGAATCATTGTCCCCATTCTGCAGATGAGTCCCCTGAAGCCCAGCAAGTGAGCAAATTGCTGGAGCTCTCACAAACTCAGCCCCAGGAGGCAAGCTCTGATGAGCTGAGCTCCTACCACTTGGAATCCCGGCCTCCCTTGGCTTCAGGACCGACGGAGGCTCTGCACAAACAAGCTGCAGAAAGCCAGCCTCCATTGGTGCAGCTGTCCCTCCACCCTGGGACACATGCCTTCTGACTGCACTTCACCCTCACTCTGCAGGCTGGGTGAGCAGGCCGGCATCCCCAGGATCTGCCTCCAGCCGCTTGGGGGCAGAGCCAGGCACCAGCCTGCTATGGTCAGGTGTCATGTCATGCCTGGCAGCTGATGGGCCCCTGCTCAAACTTCCTCTTGTCTTGGCAGGAAAAGGAGAAGGCCCAGTTGGCAGCAGAAGCCCTGAAGCAGGCAAATCGCAGTGTTTCTGGAAGTCGGGAGCTGAGGCCTGCCAGGGAGCGGCTCTTGGAGTGGCCCGACCGGGAGCTGGATAGGGTCAACAGCTTCCTGAGCAGCCGCCTGCAGGAGATCAAGAACACTGTCAAGGACTCCATCCGTGCCAGCTTCAGTGTATGTGAGCTCAGCATGGACGGCAACGGCTTCTCCCAGGAGGGGGCTGCTGAGACCGAGCCCCAGAGCCTACCCCCTTCAAACCTCAATGGCTCCTCAGAGCAACGGCCTGACATCAACCTTGACCTCTCCCCTTTGACTTTGGGTTCCCCCCAGAACCACACGTTCCAAGCTCCAGGCGAGCCAGCCCCGCCATGGGCAGAAATGAGAAGCCCCCACCCACCATGGACAGAGGTGAGGGGCCCCCCTCCTGGTATCATTCCAGAGAATGGGTTAGTGAGGAGGCTCAACACTGTGCCCAACCTGTCCCGGGTGATCTGGGTCAAGACGCCCAAGCCGGGCCACCCGAGCTCTGAGGACCCAAGCCTGAAGGAGGTCCCCAGTTGCAAGCAGGAGCTCCCTGAGTCTGTGGCCTCAGGTGGGAAGCCGCGCAAGGGCAAGAGACAGGGCAGCCAGGCCAAGAAGAGCGAGGCAAACCCAACCCCCCGGCCCCTGGCCAGCCTAGAGGCACCCAGCACCAAGGGCCAGACCCCTGGCCTCAAGCAGCTGGGCAAGGCCCCAGAGCTTCCCAAAGTGGGCAACTGTGCTGAAGCCGGAGAGGGGAGCTGGGGGAGCCAGCCAGGACCAGGCTGGGCTGGCAGCCCCAGAACCGAGAAGGAGAAGGGCAGCTCCTGGCGAAACTGGCCAGGCGAGGCCAAGGCACGGCCTCTGGAGCAGGAGCCCGTGCAGCCCCCGGGCCCAGCCAGGCCACAGAGCTTGCCGCAGGGCAAGGGCCGCAGCCGCCGGAGCCGCAACAAGCAGGACAAGTCGGCCTCTTCCTTGGGTGAGTGCACCAGGAACCGAGCGGCTGACCCCCCATCCCGGCCAGGCCACGGGGTGGAGGGCAGGCCTCGCGTGTGGGCAGCACTGCCCCAAGAGCATGGCCCAGAGGCCTGGCCGTGAGCGCTGAGCCCTCCTGGCTGTGTCTTCCTAGACGATGTGTTCCTGCCCAAGGACATGGATGGGGCGGAGATGGATGAGACTGACCGGGAAGTGGAGTACTTCAAGAGGTAGGTGCCGGTGCTGCTGCTCCCCCACTCCCGCCGCCCTCCAGGGCCTGCCCACACTTGAGCCCCTTCCGGCCCTCCCACTAGCAGATGACAGTGGAGAGGTTTGGGCAGTCAGGGCCCTCTCCCACCCAGCTGAGGAGGAGGCCAGGCCCCCAGAGCCAGGGCTCCTTCTAGCTCTGTTGTGTTGTTCATTCACTGGCACTTTCTCTGGCCTGTGCCTTGGCTGAAAAGGGGAGAAAGGACCCATGAATGCACAGTCCAGTTAAGATGCTACAAGAGGCTAAGGCCCGGAAGGGCATGGGAGGGGAATCCAGAAGAGGGACTCCAGGCCACCGTGGGGACGGGGCAGGCCAGGGAAACCTGCCCAGAGAGGCGATAACCAAGCCGAAACTTGAAGAATAAGAATGAATCGGCCAAGTAAAATGGAAAAGGGCATTCCTGACAGTGGGGACAGCCTGTACAAAGATTTAAAGGGAAAAAGAAACATGGCCTTCTAGGGGATGGAAGCCAGTCCAGCATAGATCAAGGGTCAAATACAAAGTACAAGGAGGCAGGAGTTTGTATCCCAAGACAGTCCCTGTTCCCTTCGTGTGTTGTCCCCTCAGCTCGTGGGCCCTGTCCAGGAAGCCCCCTCAGCCAGCAAAGCTCCCATGCCTGCTAGACCCCAGCATTTGGGAACCAGTGGGGTTGTGCAGAACCAGCCCAGTTTCTTTAGGGGTCTAGAAGAGGGGTCCAGCCAGGAGGGGAGGCCACCTCTGATTGTGCTTCTCTTGGGTCTTCCAAACCCAACAGGTTCTGTTTGGATTCTGCAAAGCAAACTCGTCAGAAAGTTGCTGTGAACTGGACCAACTTCAGCCTCAAGAAAACCACTCCTAGCACAGCTCAGTGAGGTACGGCGACCCCGAGTGTGGCACGCCACCCTCTCCCCACACTCCGCCACCTTCTGGACTTCCTGCCGGATCATTTCACGCTCTGGGGCAGAGGTTGGACTTGGGGCTCGGCAGCCCTGGCCACTCCACCTTCACCTGCACAGCAACGGCATCACCAGCTACGGCGTCCGAAGGTCAAGGTCCCACCTTGCTCCTGTGGCCGCTCACCCCGGGCTTCTGTTCCCCCGTGCTCCCTCCCTGGCCCAGGCCCTCCTATGAGCTACCCCTGCCTGTGCTTCTGTGGAGGTTCTTCCTGGACCGCCCTCCCCAGGGGGATCACCATCAGGGCGCTGCTTCCCCAAGTGCGCAGGCAGCCAGGGTGTCTGCCCCCACCCCCTGACATAATCAGGTCTTGGGGTTAAATCCCACTTGCCAGGCCTGGCTCCCAGATAGAGGCTACAGGGGCACTTTCCAGCTGATACTACGCAAGAAGGGGAAGCAGAGAGAGGGGGCAGAAAAGCTAGACTCAGGCCTTGAAGGTCATTTAGGCATGGAGGAGTGCATGGGCTCTCCCCAGACGGGACAAATTCTGAGAGGAAATGGGTAGCCAGGCTGCATCTTGGAAGAAAAGACCTAGACCCGGCCCCCAGCGGGGCTCCAGCTGCCCCTTCCAGCCATTGGCATGAAGTCTCATAGTGTCAGATGATGTTCTGGGCTGGGACCAGAAGACTGTAGAAAGCCTGCGAAACACAGCAGGCAGACAGCCTTGGGACCAAGCGGCTGTGCATTCCCATACACGACCCTGAGCACTTTCCCTGGGGTGAGGCCTTTCCTGGCAGGCAGCCACACAGTTTCCCTCAAGGCGGCGAGAGGCTGGGGCAGGTGGGCTTAGCTCAGGGACACCCCCACCCACCCCAGCATGTCTCCACCTGTCCTCCACCCTTTCCAGGACCAGGGCAGCAGCCCCTCTTTGGGCTAAGGCAGCAGACTTCCTGGACCATCATCCCAACTGCTGAATCTCGTCCCCATTTCGGTCAGGACCCTGACCCTTGACAGCTGGCCTCAGCTCCCTAGGAGGATCCCAGACCTGAGGCCAGGGAGATTTGGGGAGCTGACTGAGCTCCACCCTCATGCTGCCCCAGAGTCAAGATTGTCATCTTTAGCCCTCCTCTATTCCTAGATCCTTTGCCAAACCGATATGTCCCCACCCTCAGGTGCTTCTTCCAGGGCCAAGGCGCCCTCCCACCTCTCTTCTCCACCCCTCAGGGACCCCAGCAACTGCATCCATTGCTCCCTCCGAGAGGAAGAGAGTCACATCTCTTCCCACCAGCCCAATTCCACTTCATCCAGGAAACTCAACCAACCAGCCTCTCCCATTCCCTCTTCTCATCCCTTTCACACCTTGGTTGGTCTCTTTTCTAAGACAGGAGATGCCTCTCGCCTAATAAGTCCTCCCCTTGGAGCCCTCTCCACTCTCCTGAATGCACTCAGAAAGCAGTGCTGGCCCAGAATCAGGTCCCAGCCCAGGCCTGGGTACCTGGGGCTCGAGGCAGGGGTCTGGGCACAGAGCTGGCCACCTCTGGTACCTGTTAATAGGGGAGCAGATGCCATAGGCTAGGGACTTCCTGCCTCCTGGCCTGGGTGGGTCTGCTGCAGCAGGGGGTCCCAGGCTCCTCAAGGATGGTTCTACATCCCCTGAGACCTAGGATGATGTTCCACATGTTGACAGAAGTTCGACATGGATCTGTCCCCCACAGCGTCCTAATCTTCATCTAACGCTGGAGGTGATCCAGGGAGTCAAAACAGCAACTCCAGGAGCCAAAAAAAAAATTCCTGCCCCTGGGGGACCCAGAGCTAGCCTGGGGGGCCTGGGGTGCAGGTAGGCAGTTGCTCACTGTATGGTCATGTGTTTTGCTCTTTCTTAGCCCCTGCCAGGTTGAGCTCCTTCAGGGTGCACCGAGACCCCGACTGCCAGCTGAAGGTCGACGGTTTCTCCCTCCACATGCCCCACCCACCTGCCCGAGACCCTCCCCGCTCCCCACCGTCCCGGACCAACCAAAAGCTGAATGGATGCTGTGCCCGTGCTGGGGGCCCACAGACCTCAGCAGAGCCGCTTCCTGGTGCTACGCAGCCTTCACACTCAGCCCGAGGCCTGGGCTGGCCTGTGGGCCAGGGGGCTGATGGTACTGCTGGCCCAACACTGCTCTTTTTGTGTTTGGTTTTTTGTTTTTGTTTTTTTCCAATTCTTTACTTTTGATACTGTGAAGATCTTTCATGTCGAAAGATAAAGCAACATTTGGACACAGAGTTGTGGTATGGTTGTTGATTTGCTGATATGGGTGGGGAGTGAGTTGAGGGGTTTTTCTCAGAAGCGTAGGATCGGCTTTAGTCCTTGACCTACTCTTGTCAACATTTTGGCATAATTTCCACTTAATCCTCATAGCAATCCTAAGTGGTACTGTTATCCCATTTTATAGATGAGGAAACTAAAGGTAAGACAGGAACTCCTTAGTGACTCAGCTGAGCTCAGTATGGCTGACTAGGGTGAGAGCACAGGCCTATATGACTCCAGCATCAGTGCCTTTTCCTCCTGTTAGGAGGACTCTGGGGACTTGGAGCAGCCCCTTTGCCACTCTGTGCCTCAGTTTCCCCCTTTGCAAGATGGATGAGTTAGAGGGGTATATGGATGTAAAAAGGTGTCTGAGAAAATAATTTAGAGCCCTTTGTGGACTGTGCACCTGTAGCCGGAATGAATGAATGTAGTCAGGGGAAGTTGGGGGTAAACTGAATTTTTCTAAATTGGAGCTTACTTTCTAATGGGGATGGAACATGTCACCCAAGTACTTTACAGTTAAGAGGGTAATGTACTTGTCTGTAAAGTGAAGCAAGACTACCTTACCTTACCCCCTGCCCCCCACTTCAATTGATCTGCTTTGTAAATTCAGATTTTAATATAATGGGGTTTGCTAAAAATGCCTCAGACATGCTTGTGTCTAAATCCCTAGCCCCCACAGTAGTTTTCTCTACTAAAACCAGCTCTTATCTTGAGCTTAAGTGTGGAACGTCCTGTCTGGGGGCAGTGGCCACACAGTGGGTAAGATCCTTTTACAGTGTTGCGACCGGTATCAGAAGCCACTCCCTCCTCCTCCCCTAAGTTGAACCCTGCCTGGTGCCACCATGGGGCCACCACAACTGGCAGCAAGTACCAGCTTCCTTTTGGAAAGAAGTGGAATGGAGCATTGGCTATGGGCTCACAAGCTCTGGTCCCAGGGCTCTCCCAATCCCCAAGAAAATGGGGGCCTCTCTGGGAAACCTTTCTCTATATTTGTTTTGTTTTGTTTTTGTTTTTCAGGAGGCACTGGGGCCCTCCCGTGTGGGAAGCAGGCACTCAACCGCTTGAACCACATCTGCTTCCCTCTCTATATTTTTTAGTTCTCCCCTTCAACTCTTGTACTAGGCTCCTGTCCTCTGGTCTCATTGGCATGGCTGTTTGAAATTCTGCTGGATCATTCTAAAATCACAGGTCTGACCAAGCAGCTCCTTCACCTACTGAGACAGACCTCTGTGGAGGGCACTTCATGCCTGGGTCCCTGCCTCACTCACTCCAGCCATGCCCAACAACCTCAGCTCCCCAGTTCAGCCAGGCACCCTCAGGTGTCCTGACTTTTACTCACATTATTCCCCTCTTCCCAGACTACCTTTCCTTCATGAATTCCTGCTTTTCCTTCACATCCCAGCTAAGAGGTCCCTTTTGCTATGAAAACTGTGAGAACCACTTTGAGATCAAACTATGAGATCACTTTGTGATCATTCTAAAAATGAGAATTTGTGTGTTTAACCTCAAGATCTATCTCTACTTCTGGCTCCTCAACTATGAGCACACAAGCCAGGTTGCTTGCTGTCTGTTCTTTTATCTACTTCAGCCCTGGGCACAATACCCAGCACACAATCCACTTTTTTTTTTTCCCTCTTGGGAGGTACTGGAGATTGAACCCGGGACGTCATGAAGCAGGTGCTTAACCACTAAGCTACATACATTCCCTAAGGAGCAATTCACTTTTTCAGCCTTCTCTCTGGCTGCTTCCACCTCACTCCAGCTGCAGCGATGTCTCTCTCTGTTCCCCGAAGAATTTGTGTACTTGGACGTAGCCGGACTTTGACTCCTCTGGAAGCCTCTCCCTTCCTTTCCTCCCCCCCCCCACCCCCGTTGGGATTCCTACCCATTCCTCAAAGCTCAGATGCAGTGTCTCTGGTCCTCCATGCCATTAGTCACTAGGAGCTTTATCGTAAATAGCATGTGCAACAATAATCGTTATTACATATGGACAGAGCTTCGCAGTTAAAAATCACTGCCTCCTCCTCCATGGGGGGGCGGATGTGGCTCAAATGGTTGGGCGTCCGTCTGCCATATGGGTTCGATCCCTGGGACCTCCCGGTAAAATTTAAAAAAATTAAATAAATTAATTAAATAAATAAAAAATCACTGCCTCCAGGGAAGTGGACGTGGCTCAAGTGGTTGGGCATCCACCTACCATATGGAAGGACCCAGGTTCGATCCCCAGGACCTCCTGGTAAATAAATATAAATAAATAAAAATTTTAAAAACAACATAAAAAGTTAAAAAAAAAAAAATCAGTCTCCAGCATTTTATTTAACCCTAACCGCTCCGAACATAGTATTGCCTCATACAGACGAAGACACTAATCAGAGAGGCAAGGCGTATTGTCATTTATTCCACCAGCCCCACCCTTCCCCGGGCTGCCCAGTACTGGAGCTGGAAATACCGCGGAGATGCGAGCTCGCCCTGGCCGGGAGCTCCCAAGCCACGAGAGGGCGCAGTGTCCACCGGCGGGGGCGTGCCAGATGCCGTCATGCTCTGGGCGCCAGGCCAGCAGCACTCGGTTCCGGACTCGCAGTCTCCAGTCTGGGTGCCACCCTCTTCTAACGGGCTGGGTTTGAGCTTTGAGCGCATGCTCCAAATTCTCCAGTGTCCCACAATGCTTTGCTGGCCGCTTTCTCCTTCAGTTTCTGCCACACCGCATAGCCAGCCAAAAAGTTTGTCCCTCTGCGCGATCCGGCACTTGGAGGTCGTTGCTAGGCGCCGACGTCCGCTTCTTCACATCTGATTGGATCTCACTTGGAGGCGAGCGGGGGCGGGGGCAAGGGGGCGTGGTTGTCGCGTCGCGCATGCGTGTAGCAAAGGATGGAGGACTCGGAACCCGAGCGAAAGGTGAGAGCGAGGCTCGGGTCCGTGCGGATTGGGTGCTGCAATGAAGGCGAGGGGTCCGGGTCTGACTCGTGTGCATTTTTAGCGGGCTCGCACAGACGAGGCGACTACCGGAGCAAGTCGCTCCGAGGCGGAAGATGAGGACGAGGAAGACTACGTACCCTATGTGCCGTTGCGGCAGCGCCGGCAACTGCTGGTGAGGGGCCTGGGGCCGAGGAGAAATGGGCCGTGACCCCGAATTCGCCCTGACAAGGGGCACAGCTCCAGATCTGCGGGGGAGGGGGACAGTCGCTGTTGGAGAAATGGGGTGTCATTGCACGGGAGCGGTGGCCCCCAGGCAAACGAGGGACTGGCAACCTGATCCTGAGGGGTAGGGCAGCTCCGGCCTCGAGACACGGGACCCTCGCCCCCAAACCCAGGATCCTGGTGCAGGCCCCAGGGCCCGATCCCCCATTCTGGCTTGGGCTTGACTCTGAGAGGTACTGGGGGAAATCTCAGCTCCAGAAGCTGCTGCAGCGGCGACGTAAGGGGGCTACGGAAGAAGAGCAGCAGGATAGTGGCAGCGAGCCCCGGGGAGATGAGGATGACATCCCACTAGGCCCTCAGTCCAACGTCAGTCTCCTGGATCAGCACCAGCACCTCAAAGAGAAGGCTGAAGGTGGGCTGTGCCACAGGGACCAAAGGGGTTTGAGGAACAGGGGACGGGATGGGGAACTAGGGGAGACTCCGTCTGGGACTGGCACTGATGCCTTGGCATGTTCTGCTTCTTTTCTCAGCCCGCAAGGAGTCTGCCAAGGAGAAGCAACTAAAGGAAGAAGAGAAGATTCTGGAGAGTGTGGCCGAAGGCCGAGGTAAGGTGGCAGCCAGTGTAGTGAGGAGGTAGACAGAGCTTCCTCTCCCCACCCCAGCCATGTTAGGTTTCAAGGGGCCTGGCCTCCGAGAAGCAGGAGCCAGTCTGAGTCCTGTCTCTCTCTTCAGCCTTGATGTCCGTGAAGGAGATGGCCAAAGGAATCACATACGATGACCCCATCAAAACCAGGTATCTTTCTACTCCATGCAGTCACTCTCAGGATGGTGTGTGATGTGGCTGAGACTGGTAGGGACACCCTAAGACCATCTGTGCCCAGGGCCTCTCTTCACCCCATCATCTCCCCACAGTTGGACACCCCCCCGTTACGTGCTGAACATGTCTGAAGAGCGGCACGAGCGTGTACGGAAGAAGTACCACATCCTGGTGGAAGGAGATGGTATCCCACCACCCATCAAAAGCTTCAAGGAAATGAAATTCCCTGCAGGTACCTGGGAACTGGAAGAGACACCACACTTTTTTTAGGTACCGGGGCCAGGGATTGAACCCAGGACCTCGTATGTGGAAGCCACCTCTCAACCACTGAGCCACATTGGCTCCCCTGAGTTGGGCTTTTTGTTTGTTTGCTTGTTGTTTGTTTCATTGTTCTTAAGGAGGCACCAGGAACCAAACCCGGGACCTCCCGTGTGGGAAGCAGTTGCTCAATCACTTGAGCCACATCCGCTTCCCGGAGACACCACACTTTTACAATCAAACTTCTGTGAGGTTTGGTCTCAACCCTCACTGAGCTCAGCATATACAAACAGCCTTGGATCCAGCCAGTGAAGATGGAGGGATCTGAGAAAGGATTTTTTTTTTTTGGCTCCTATTTCACTTGTCCTAGTTGTACAAGTTCATTATCATCTGTCATTAGGGTAGCTTCAGTGGGAAAATGAGTAGCACCTGTAACAGAAAGAACATTGGACTTAAACAGACCTGGGTGTGAATCCTGGCTCTTCCTAGCCCAGGGGCCTTGGGCAAGTTTCTCTCTCTCTCTGCTCCTTGGGGAGGATAGTGCCAGTTTTATAGGCTTTGAGGGACCTAACAAAATATCTGTGAAATAAAATTAAAAAAAAAAAAAAACACATAAAACCCTGTGAGAGACATGGGGTGATCCTGGCATGGTTTTCCGTAGCTATCCTGAGAGGCCTGAAGAAAAAAGGCATCCACCACCCAACACCCATCCAGATTCAGGGCATCCCTACCATGTGAGTGTGGCCTCGGGGGCCCTGAGAAGGGCACTGAGGGGGAGGAGCAGTCACGACATGTCCATCTGTGCTGAGCCTGCCCCTCTGGCCTGCCCTCTTCCTCCAGTCTGTCTGGCCGCGACATGATCGGCATCGCCTTCACTGGGTCGGGCAAGACGCTGGTGTTCACGCTTCCCGTCATCATGTTCTGCCTGGAGCAAGAGAAGAGACTGCCCTTCTCCAAACGGGAGGGGCCCTACGGACTCATCATCTGCCCTTCGGTAAGACAGGCTGGCCTGGCGGGCAGGGACAGAGGCCAGGTTGCCCTCTGATGCCAGCCTTTGCCCCCACTGCCTGCAGCGGGAGCTGGCCCGGCAGACCCACGGCATCCTGGAGTATTACTGCCGCCTGCTGCAGGAGGACAGCTCCCCACTGCTGCGCTGTGCTCTCTGCATCGGAGGCATGTCTGTCAAAGAGCAGATGGAGACCATCCGACAGTGAGTGCAGGCACCCTCGTCCCCCGGACTCCCCCCAAAGCCTCTTGGGGAGGATAGAGACCACTTCACTTCAGCTATTCCACCAATGCTCACTGAGGCTCCCCTGAGCACAGTCCAGGTGGCTGGGGGAAGAAGGAGGTGTGCGTAGTGAGGTGCCTCGAAAGCCCAGCAGATGGGACAGGCCACCCTGCTCGGGATCTGGGAAGCAGAGTGGTCAGAGAAGCAGTTTTAGTTTGCTAAAGGTTTCTGGGAGCCACATACCAGAAATGGGTTGGATTTTATAATGGGAATTTATTAGGTTAAGAGCTTACAGTTCTGAGGTTATGGAAGTGTCCAAATCAAGGCGTCATCAAGAGTTGCAGCTCTGGGTGACAAGGCACATGGCAGGGCATAATGGCAGCTCTGCCAGTCTCTGCCTTCTCCTTCAGGCTTAGTTTCTCCCCAAGCTCAGCTGTAAGTGATCAGGCATATGGCTCATCTCTCCTCTCTCCTCTGGACCTCCTCCCTTTCAGCCTCTCAGGGACCTCTTTCCATGCCTCTGTGCTCCACTGATTCCAGCCTCCTGGACCTCTTTCTCCGCCTCTCGGGGTTTTCTCTGTCTCTGCAGCTTTTTCTGTCTGCTGCTTTTAGTCCTCCATTTATAAAGGACTCCAGTAAGAGAATAAAGACCCACCGTGGGTCATGCAGTCTAATCAGAGGCCCCTCACAGCAGTAATTTAATCAAGAGTTTCCACTTACAAGTTTACATTACACAGAAATGGATTAGCTCTAAGAACATGCTTTTTTCTGGGCTCCACAAAAAGCTTCAAATTGTAACAGAAGCCCTCACAGGAAAGGGTATATGAGTTTTGAAGGAGAGTAGCCAATGTAGCAGGTCCAGCCAGAACCAGAGGCACAGATGTTGAGGGCCCCAGTGTGTCCAGGAAGGCCAAGGTCGTTTGGTGTGGTCAAAACCAAGGAGGCCAAGGCACTGGGGCAGGGGCCATACCCCAGTGGCAAGGCGCCCCTTCCACCCAGTGCTGTTCCCTGGCGTTCCCAGGCTTAGGGAAGACACAGCCACGGAGAAGATGAATTCAGTGTAGCAGGGCATTGAGCCCATCGAGGCCTATTAAGGGGATTGTGGAAACACAGGCCCAAGCCCAGCTGGACATTCGGGACAGACTTCCCGGGTAGGAGGAAGAGTGGTCCAGGAGAGAAGGGTGGCTGGGGCACCTTCCAGGAGAGAGCCGTGCACAGGGCAGGGGAGGTGGGAATGGAGAGGAAGGGGTGGGCAAGGAGACGGCCAGATCAGTGGCTAGGGGTCAGGCCTGAGGCAGAGGCCTGGCCACAGGGCAGGATGGGCATGTGGCTCCAAGACTCCAGGGTCTCTCCTCGGCCCCCAGCGGCGTGCACATGATGGTGGCCACCCCCGGGCGCCTCATGGACCTGCTGCAGAAGAAGATGGTCAGCCTGGACATCTGCCGCTACCTGGCCCTGGATGAGGCCGACCGCATGATCGACATGGGTTTCGAGGGTGACATCCGCACCATCTTTTCCTATTTCAAGGTGCCCATCTCCTGCCTGCACCACCCTCACCCCCCACCCACGCACAAGCGCACAAGGCCCTGAACCCCTGTACAGCCCTACCCACTGCTCCCACTTCAGGGTGCTGCAGCCCAGCTCCCCAGCCAGGCCTCCTTGCAGGGCCCCGCCCCACCCCCACCCTCCTGCTGTCGCATAGCCCCACCCCCACCCTCCCCCAGGGCCAGCGGCAGACCCTGCTCTTCAGCGCCACCATGCCCAAGAAGATTCAGAACTTTGCCAAGAGTGCCCTGGTAAAGCCCGTCACCATCAACGTGGGGCGCGCCGGGGCCGCCAGCCTGGACGTCATCCAGGTGCGCAGGTGTTCCTGGTGGTCACATTGTCACCTGGGAGAGCGGGAGCTGGGGAGGCTCCCCAAGGCTGATGGGAGCTGGTGGGCTTAGGGCCACTGGGGTTTCACTAAAGGCCCTGAGTAGGAAATGTGGGTCAAGCTCCTGGCCTTTGGTGCCTTCTATTCACCTCTTGGTCCACCCGGGGCCTAGTCCAAGTGGAAGGACCTGGTCCCTGCTGGTGGCAGGAGGTGGAATATGTGAAGGAAGAGGCCAAGATGGTGTATCTGCTTGAGTGCCTGCAGAAGACGCCCCCGCCGGTGAGTGCAGCGGGCAAGGCGGCCTAGGACGCCAGGGGAGGGCGAGGATGGAAGGGTTATGCCAGGCAAGTTTGGGGCGAGCCTGTGGGGTCGGCCCTAGTGACTGGAGCTGCCCTTTCCACCCAGGTGCTCATCTTTGCGGAGAAGAAGGCAGACGTGGACGCCATCCATGAGTACCTGCTGCTCAAGGGGGTCGAAGCCGTGGCCATTCATGGGGGCAAAGGTCAGGGGGGGCGCGGGGCAGGCCGTGGCACGGCCCCTGTTGCCACAGCAACCCCTCACCTCATCCCTTCCCCTGCCCAGCCAGCCAGCCTGTCGCTGCTCCCCAGATGCCCACTGCCACTCTTAACAGCCCCTGCCTGACCTTCCCCAGACCAAGAGGAACGGACGAAGGCCATCGAGGCATTCCGGGAGGGCAAGAAGGATGTCCTCGTGGCCACTGACGTGGCCTCCAAGGGCCTGGACTTCCCTGCCATCCAGCATGTCATCAACTACGACATGCCCGAGGAGATCGAGAACTACGGTGGGGAGCTGGGGGTGGTGGTGCAGGCTCAGCAGCGGGTAGGCCAGGCTGGGCCCCAGCTCCCCTGGCAGTGGCCAGAGGCTCTCCTCTCTCTCTCTCCGCAGTGCACCGTATCGGCCGTACTGGGCGCTCAGGGAACACGGGTATCGCCACCACCTTCATCAACAAGGCCTGCGGTGAGTCTGATGCCAGGGCCACCTTGGCTCCCTGCGCAGCCCTCTGTGCCGTTCAGAGCCTGATGATCCCCTCCCCCACCCCTCCAGATGAGTCAGTGCTGATGGATCTCAAAGCCCTGCTGTTGGAGGCCAAGCAGAAGGTGCCCCCTGTGCTGCAAGTGCTGCACTGCGGGGACGAGTCCATGCTGGACATCGGAGGTGACGCAGAGCAGGAGGCACAGGCCGGCAGGCGGGGGGTGCTGGGAGCCCGGTGGGCAGGAGTCCAAGCTGGGCCTCAGTGGACTGGGGGGGTGGGGGTGGAGCCCGGCCCCGTGGCCATGCCGACCCCTCTTCTGCCCTCAGGAGAACGCGGCTGCGCCTTCTGCGGGGGCCTGGGCCACCGGATCACCGACTGCCCCAAACTCGAGGCCATGCAGACCAAGCAGGTCAGCAACATTGGCCGCAAGGACTACCTGGCCCACAGCTCCATGGACTTCTGAGCCAGCTGTCTTCTCTCCACCTGCGCCCTCCAAGAAACCGTGGGCCCTGGGGCTCCAGCCAATCCCTCTCCCCACCCCCACGCCCTTACACACACACACACCAGCCCCCTGGACAGGCCGCCAGCATCTTCGGCCCGGCTGGCCTGGGCTGGGCCAGGCTGGGCCTGGCTGCCTGCTCCCTCCGCCCCCAGAATTACTATTTTTGTTCACCTTCACCCCAGTTGCCAGTAAAGCACAAGCCTCTGTATCTCAGCACCAGCCCAGCTTCAGCGCTTTTTCTTTGTCTGCCCCAGGGCCCTGGGCCTCAAGGTCAAGCCCTTGACATCTCTCACCACCACTGTCAACACCAACATACTGGTGTCAGGCTGTGTAAAGAGCCATCCAGCTGGGGGCCCCTTCCCTGACGCCCCCACCCAGGGCAGACCCCGGGCTTTGGGTGTCTTCTCTGAGCTGCCAGAATTTATAACTTCAGGAAGGAGCCGCACTGGTGGGCCAAGGGAAATGGTGGAGCTGGGTTCTCTGGCATAACCCCTAGCCCCACCCTGGCCGCCTCCTTCCTGTCAGTTGTGTGAAGCCTCCTGGGGCTCCTCCTGGGGCCCCTTGGGAGGTTTCTTGCTGCCTCCTGCCCCTGCCTACTTGTCCACCTGCACAGACTCCTTTAGGAAATCCTCAGCTCCGTTCACCAGGGAGGCAGCCGGTGCCACAGGGCTCCGTTCAGTCCACAAGCACCCAGAGACACCCCACACACACACCTTGCCAGGTGAGGGCCTCCCTGGAAAACTCCCAGGTAACTGGGAAAGACTCAGATGCATAGAAACCTGGCAGCAGTCTTGAGACTGCTGCAAGTGAAATGGGGGTTAGAGCCGACCAGGATAGCAAAGCCTGCAGCCGCCCCCAAAAACCACCCAGTTCCTCTGTGCCAAGCTCTCTGCTGATTCCAGTGGGACGGCAATTGCTCAAGTCATGTTTGTCACTTAGTGTGTGGCCTTGGGCAAGTTACTTAATTCTCAATTTCCTCCTCATCGAAATGGCGAGAAGACTGCAGAGGACTGGGTATCTGAGGCTCCTAGAGCCCGGGGCACAAAGCCAGGTGCCCAGAATGCCTTAGAGAATATTTCCTGGCCAAGAGAAGCTGTGTCGCCCCATTCAATCTCAAATAATCCACAGCCCAGGAACACATATTTTCCCAGAGGTGGCGTTGAGTGAATGACCAGAGGCCCTCACCAGAATCCAGAGCCCCAATCCTTCCCCCCAGCAAGGCAAAGCAAAGCGGTTGGCCCTTGGCAGGAAACAAAGCTCAAAAAGAGCATGTGACCTCTCCCAGGGGCACACTGGAGGTGCCGCCTCCACTCACGTGGCTGCGGCTGTTGAGGGGTGTGGATGCCCATGTGGACAGGGTACCCGTTGTGGGGTGTGCACTGCTGTCCTGTGCTCTCGGGCAGGTGGAGTGGTCAGGGAAGGCTTCTGGGAGGAAGAGGCAGCCCACTGCCTCCTGCGGCTCAGTGGTAAGGGTCCCCGTGAGGGGCTGGCCTGGGGGAAATGAAGAAAGAAGGGAGGTGGAGACACAGAACTGATGCTGGGCTGAGGAACCTACCCTAGACTCGAGGGCAATAAGAAAGTATAGGAAGTGGAGGGCCGCGGTTGGTTTTAGCTTTAGAGAAATGGCTGACTGCAGGGAGAGGGCTGGGGTGGGCCCACGTGGGTCCTGTGGTTCACAGCATGGCTCCAAGGCAGGCCCTGGGGACGGAGAGGAGCGAGTGAGTGATAAAACTACTTCAGAGAGAAAGAAAAGCAGATTAGGATGGTCTCAGGCCTGATCGTCCAAACCAAGACTCTGAGGTGGAAAAGCAAGGAATGTGCCAGTCTGACCAGAGGAGGGTCCCGGGGTGGGGGCAGGGCCAGGCGGGCCCAGGGTGCTCAGCCGTGGGGTAGGGGCAAAGCCAGGGCCTGTGACTCAGGGGAGCCAGCCCGCAGTCAGACGCTTCACCCACCCACCTGACCCGGTGGCAGGCAGGGGTCATTTACCTGCAGGTGGTCTGAGGCCCTGGCCAGGCTGGTGTGGGCCCTGGGGCCACCCAGAACCCCAAGGAAGAAATACAGGGACGCCCCGGAACCCCTTTCCCTGCTCTTTCCTGAAGACAGGGCCCCCTTCCCTGCTCCCCGCCCCACCCCGCCAATGGCCTGGTAGAGTCTCTGGACGGAGGGAGGGGGAAGTGGCCAGAAGGGGAAGTTTGAGGAGTTCCCCTCCGGCCTGTCACCAGTCTCCTCAGGCCTTCGGAGCAGTGGCCCTGTGGCCCAGCCGCAGCCATGGAGCCTCTGGAGACCCCCGTCAAGGATGGCATCCTCTACCAGCAGCACGTCAAGTTCGGCAAGGTGGGGAACCCCTGGCTGCCCGGGCGGCCACCCAAGAGAAATGGGGACAGAGGAAGTGGCTTCCTACCCCAGCCTCAGATAATCGCGCCCAGACCCGGGAGATTTGGGAAGGCAGTTGGGGAGGCGGTTTCCAACCCAGGTGTGGGAAAATGGAACTGAAAGGATCAAGGCTGAACGGGCCTTTGGAAGAAGACCCTACCTCACTTATGGATGGGAAGGGGCTAAGAATCGGCACCTACCAGCAGGGCAGAGCCTGGGAACGCTCTTGTCCAGCAGCCATCCCAACCCATCTAACGGGGACACCGAGGCCCCTGGAAAGGGTCGGGGCCAAGCTGGGAAAGACGTCGGTGGTCCCTCAGTCCAGCCCCACCCCTCAGAAGAGGGCCCAGCCCCCAGCCCCGAGATGGGGTGAGAAGCGGGTGGGGACTGCTCTTCTCCCCAGCCAGCGGGCCCTGCACCCCTGCAGCTCAGCTGCAGCTGCTGCCCAGGCAGATAACCCGGCTGTTTCCTTTGCTCTAAGCGATTTGCATATTTCCTTCCTTGCCATCATGAGACTGAGGCCTCCCTCCACATGCTACCCCTTGGCCCAAGAGGCCCTTCTTCTGGGGGGCCGGGGAGGAAGGGGGTTGCAGGGGAACCAGTGTAATTTTCAGCAGTCACGGGGGCTGCTCTGTAAACTGGAGATTTCACAAACGCACCCAGGAGAACCCTCCACCCTGTTCTCTGTTGAGAGATGAGGACATTGGTGCTTATGGCAACCACAGTTAGGAAAGATGGCGGGGGCGGATGGGTGGATTTGAACCCAGGGCTGACTGAGCCCCCCCTGCCCCCCAGCACAGATTCTTCCTCCAACAGGGCCTCCTTCCTGGGGGCCCTGAGGAGTTGGGGGAAGCAGGGGCCAGCCGAGGTGGGTGGAGGGTCTGCTGAGTTGCTGCAGCTTGCGCTGGATGGCAGGGACAATCTGCTCCCTGAGGACCCTCTTCCCCGCCCCCCCACAGAAGTCATGGCGGAAGGTGTGGGCGCTGCTGTATGCGGGAGGCCCGTCAGGCGTGGCCCGGCTGGAGAGCTGGGAAGTCCGGGACGGCGGCTTGGGACCAGCAGGCGACAGGACGGCAGGGCCTTACCGGCGGGGGGAGCGGCGGGTCATCCGTCTGGCCGACTGCGTGTCCGTGCTGCCCGCCGATGGCGAGAGCTGCCCCCGGGACACGGGCGCCTTCCTGATCACCACCACCGAGCGCAGCCACCTGCTGGCCGCGCAGCACCGCCAGACCTGGATGGGCCCCATCTGCCAGCTGGCCTTCCCGGTAAGCACAGGCAGGGCTGCCCAGGGGTGGCCCTCGACCCCACACCCTTCACGTCCACGCTTACCCACATCCCGTCACTCAGCATCCGCCGAGCACCTCTGCTGCTGGAAAACAGCCCAGAAACCCATAGAAAGACTCAGGGGAGCCACACATGCCAGGAAGGAAATGAGATGCTATGATGAGATCAGGGGTCTGTGGGGGAATGTCAGGCCAGATGGTCAAAGATGGCCTCCCCCCGGGAGTGGGCAGCCAGCCCAGGTCCCAAATGACGAACGAGAGCCCACCAGGTGAAGTTCTGAGGGAAGCGTTTCCCAGGCAGTGGGGAGGAGCATGGACAAAGGCCCTGAGGCAGGAAAAACTTGGGGGGTGTTCAAAGGGGCAGAAAGAAGGCCAGTGTAGCTAGAGGGCAAGGAGTGGGAGGAGGTAAAGTTGGAGAGTTTGGCTTTGGCGGAAGCCAGATGAAACCGCCCTGGCCGTGGTGCAGGGTTTGGGATTTTATTCTGAGTGAGACAAAGAAGCCTTTGGAGGATTCAAACCAGGAGCTGACAGTTTTAAAGTCTCACTGGGGCTGCGATGGGCCAAAAGGAAATTTAAACCAGACGAGACGGTTCCCCAAAAAGTTTAAAACACCGCGTTACCATATGGCCCAGTGATTCTACTTCTAGGTGTACACCCAAAAGAATTGGAAACCAGTGTCTAAACAAAACTTGTACATGAATGTTTGTAGCAGCTCTATTCACAATAGCCAAAAGGTGGAAAGAACCCAAATGTCCATCAACAAACGACTGGATAAACAAATGCGGTCGATAAATGCTGGACTACTAATAAGCCATAAATAAGAGTGATGAACTTAGAAACTGTTTTGCCAAGTGAAAGAAGCCAGACACAAAATATTACATGATTCCCCGTCAATGAAAAATCCAGAAGAAGCAAATCCATCGAGACAGAAAACAAGTTAGAGGTTACCAGGGGCCAGGGGGAGAGAGGAATGGGGAGTGACTGTTTAATGGGTACAGGGTTTCCTTTTGTGTGGATGAGAAAGTTCTGGAACTAGATAGTGGTGATGGCTACACAACATTGTGAATGTGCTTAGTGGCACTGACTTGCACGCGTTCAAGTGGTCAAAGTGGTACATATTTATGTTTTGTGTATTTTACTGCAATATAAAAAAAAAAAAAACGAAAGGAGCAGGAGATGGGGTCAACACAAGCTGCTGCATTTGACCCTGGCTGTGCTGCCAGGGCTTGGTCATGGTGCAGGTGCTGAGAGAAAAGCTGGATGTAGGGAAGGTAGGTGGGAGGTGTGGTGGGGTCAAGGGCGACTCACAGGGCAGCAGTTGGAGCCCCTGGTCGGATATTGGGGCCCTGCTCTGTGACGGAGGAAGACGCCTGGGCAGGAGTGAGAGGGGCGAACATCCGAGCTCACTGGCCAGTCTGCTCGCTCGTCACTCCCCAGCACTCCTGCCCTGCGCTGCTCCCGGCTGTCGGGGACACACACACACTAGGCCCACTCCCCATCCAAGCTGGAGGGCCATGGGGCCACCCTCCCGTATGCCCAGCACTCCACAGTCCTGAGACCCCCCTGGAGCCCAGCAGCCCCATGGGAGAGCCACAGGCGAAATGCGCTCCAAGGGGGATGCAGGGGCATGCAAAGTGTCAGGGGCAGACTCGGGACTGGCACCAGGTCTCTGGAGGCCCTTGCTGGTCACGGAGTCAGTCCTGAGTCCTGACTCCAGGGGAGGGATGGGGGTAGCATGAGGGAAAACGGATGAGCCAGTGGGGAAGAGACGTGGGCTGTACGCTAACCTCTGACCTTGGGCCCCTTCTCCCCAGGGCACCGGGGAGTACTCAGGGTCAGGAGAGGCCGAGTCTCCCACGAGGGGCCTGGTCCCCATGGAGGAAAACTCCATCTACTCTTCCTGGCATGAAGGTGAGTGGGAAGTGCAGGGGAAGCCTCAGGTCCTGCACGTGCAGGACCAGGACCTCTGAGGGGCTGATGGCAGGGAGGGGGGCTCAGCTGGCTTCACTCACGGCCACCCCACCCGCAGTGGGCGAATTTCCGGTGGTGGTGCAGAGGACGGAAGCGGCCACCCGCTGCCAGCTGAAGGGACCTTTCGTCCTGGTACTGGGCCAGGATGCCATCCAGCTGCGCGAGCCCTCAGGCCCCCAGACCCTCTACGTCTGGCCCTACCGCTTCCTGCGCAAGTTTGGCTCTGACAAGGTGAGGTGCCGGCTTGGGGGCGTGGAAGGCGGGATGGGGACTAGGGTGAGCCTCCCCACACCAGCCACTGACCCCCGCCACGGGGCCTGCCCAGGGCGTGTTCTCCTTCGAAGCCGGCCGCCGCTGTGACTCGGGAGAGGGCCTCTTCGCCTTCAGCAGCCCCCGTGCCCCCAACCTCTGCGGGGCCGTGGCCGCGGCCATCGCCCGTCAGCGGGACCTGCTGCCAGAGCCGGCCACGGCCCGGCCCTGCCCCCTGCCCCGGGCCACCTCGCTGCCCTCGCTGGACCCCCCTGGAGAGCTGCAGGAGATGCCAGCGGCCTGCAGGAGGCCCCCAGTGGTGGCCGAGCCTGGGCCACAGAGCCTGCCGCTGCTGCTGGGCCGCGAGGAGCCGGCCTCTGCGCTCTACGCCTCCGTGTCCAAGAGGGCCAGCGGGCCTCCCGCCACCGCCGAGCACCTCTATGAGAATCTGTGCATGCTGGACGGGGGTCCCAGGCCCCACCACGAGGCCCCCGATGGCAGCCGGAGCCCCGGGGCCAGCCCCATCTACAACAACAATGACGACCTGGGCTGGCCCAGTCCGGGCCTCGACAGCAACCTAGAGGCCCAGTACCGGCGGCTGCTGGAGCTGGAGCTGGGGGAGGCTGGTGACGAGGCCGGAGGCGCCGGGCGCCCTGGTGCACACACAGGATTCAAGGCCAAGCTGGTGACGCTGCTGAGCCGGGAGCGCCGGAAGGGCCCGGCGCCCTGTGACCGGCCCTGAGCCCCTGTGCGGGGTGGCAGCAAGGCAGGGACACAGGTGCTCCCCCTGCCAGGACTGGAGGACAGGTGGGTGGGCAAGCAGGCACCTGGGCCTACCCTCCACGTCCACTCTGGCCTGCAGGCAGTCTGGGGAGGCCCCTGCCCCTGCCCCACCCCCAGTGTATAGTGTACAGAGGTTTGTTAATAATAATAAAGCTCTGCAGCTCCAACCCAGATGCCTGCTTCCTCTCTGTCTGCCTCATGGCTCACAGTCCACATTTCCTTGTTGCTTCAGCTCCCACAGTGGCCGCTCCTGGCAAACGAACCCTCACTCGTGCCCAGTGCTGGGTTCCAGGGACACCGATGACCTGGGCCTGACTTCCGCCACTGGTGGGTTCACATCCACTTGCACAGACAGACGGGGGACGCAGAGAACCGTGGCTCTGCAGAGGGAACCGGTGCAGCAGAAGGACATGCACGTTTGGGCAGAAGGAGAAAGGAGGCTGGGCCTCTGAACCGAGTGTGAGGGGCAGGCGGGGTGCTCCAGGCCAAGCACATGGAGTGGGAGGGCCCAGAGGTGCTCAGGTGGGCCTGGGGAAGAGGTGGCGGCTGTGGCTGGAGGACGAGAGCGCCTGCATGTCCTGCAATGAGCTGGATCTCCTCCTCAGGGGAGAGGGACGGTTTTATATGGGGCAGGGGGGAAGGAGCAGTTTGGAGGGAGCCAAACTGGACACCAAGAAGCTTGAGCTGGGGGAGGAGGCAGTGAGCCAGGGTGGAGGGAGAGAGGGAAGGGACGTCAAAGATGTGCCCTCCCAAAGCATTTGCTCCCTCTCAGTGTGACTCAAAAATGCGCAGACACCCATGGGATACCCCAGGCCTCGGTTTCCTCAGCAGTAAAGGATGTGCGTTCATTCATTCGATTTTCACTGCATGCCTACTCCGTGCCACTGAGGAACACGGCCATGTTCCCAACAGCCTCAGTCCCTCAAGGAGCTGGTATTCCAGGGAGCTAAGCAAGCCTCCTGAAGACTTCAGTGCCTGCTTTCCTCTTCTCCCCAAGTGCCACTCCTGGCGTCATCCCTGGGAACTTCCATGTGCCCAAGGATCATGCTTCCAAGGACCCGACCTCTTGGTCCCCTGATCCCGCTCTCCCTTAGCTGCCCACACCCTTGGCACAACCTGAACTCATCCCCACTGACATACCATCTTCTCAATCTGATTTTCAAGCATCCACTCTGACCACCTCCTCCTTGCCTTTCAGCTCACCACCTCCTCTAGCACGGCCAGTCCTTGTTCTCTAGCCACATCGACCAGCAATGACCCTTTTCTCACTGTCAGCAAGGCCTCAGTCCCTTATTCCATTGTCATCCACCTTAGATATCCTCATCCCCTTACTTGCCTCTCTTTTCCATCTTATTTGTCTGGCAAAGCCCTCTGCCTCATGTGAACCCAGCTCTCCTTCATGCCTGTCCCCCTCAGAGCTGCCGATGGCATCACTAGTGCTAACTGCACTTCTTTACAAGTACAGTCGCAAACTTCAAGTTCAAGAAGACAAGACGGGCTCTCCACACCACCCAAAGATCCCATTTGAGAAGGGATGCTTTTCTACTCCCCTACATCTTCAGCCTGTGCTCTGGTCCCAGCCCCTCTCACTTCCTCAAGGCTTGGCTCCCTCTCCCTGCACAATCCATTCATTCTCCCATCATCGTCACCATCAGCACCATCATCCATCATCATCATTTCCAGCCACACACACACATGCTCTATAATTTCACATCTTTAAGAGAAAGCTGCTCTTGACCTTGCATTCCCCCTTCAGCCACCCCCCCCCTTTCCCTCTTCCTCTTCACAGCGAAACTCCTCAAAAGAATTGATTACTTTCATTTCCACTTTCTTACCTCCCATTCTCCCATCAACCACTTCCAGCCACTCCTCAGTCCCCACGACTCCATTATCTGGCTCCGATCGGGGTCCCCAACTTCCTTGCTCCCCCAAACAAAAAATGACCTGGGCACCCTTTGTGACACCTGGATGGCACTGGCTTCTCAGCTGCATTTGACCTTCCTTCTTGAAACAACATCTTCACTTGGTTTTTCTGCTACCCAGTCACTCCTTCCCACCCTCTTTTTTCAAATATTACATATATATGTGTGTGTGTGTATCCACAATAAAAAACATTTGATATGTATAACATTATGATATGTATATATAACATAAAAATGGCTATTTTAACCATTTTCATGAGTACAATTCAGCGGTGTTAATTACACGCACAAGGTTGTACAACCATCACGACCATCTATTACCAAAACGTTTTCATCACCCCAAGCAGAAATCCTTGAACCCGTTAAGCAATAACTACTCATTCCCCGCCCCCAGTAACCTCTAATCTTTCTGTCTCTATGAATTTGCCTATTTTAGATATTTCATCTATATGGAATCAGGCTATATTTGCATCGGGTTTATTTCACTCAGCAGAGCGTTTTCAAGGTTTATCAGTACTGTAATATGTATCAGAACATCATTCCTTTTCACAGCTGAATAATATTCCATTGTATGGAAGCACCACATTTGGTTTCTCCATTCATCTGTCGGTAGACTCTTGGGTTGTCTCCACCTTTTGGCATATGTGAGTGATGCTGTGGTGAATATTGGCATACAAGATTCTGTTTGAGTCCCTGCTTTCAGTTCTTTGGGGGTATATTCCTAGGAGCAGGATTGCTGTGTCATGTAATTCCCTGTTTAGCTTTTGAGGAACCCTGCCCAACCTCTTTGGCTGCCTCCTCCATCAGACCTCTGTCAGGGCTCTGGCCTCAGACACAATGTAGCTCAACCATCGCAACACATTTGAAATCCCCTGGAAATCTTTAAAACAGGGGTTCTTAACCTTTTTTGTTCCATGGAACTCTTTGGCAGTCAGGTGAAAACCACACACTCCTTACTAAGTCCACACTATACTGCGTGTTATTAAATATATCACTCCCGCACCAACACGACCCCACAAGAATAATGTTTTTTTGAATTTCAATTCAAGCTCACGGACCCCTGGTTAAGAACCACTGCTTTAAAAAAAAATCCCTGGAACGCTGTCCACATCAAGGGGTTCTGATTCCATCAGTCAGGGTGGGGCTGGGCATCTGGGGATTTTTTTGTTTGAAATTCCCCAGGGGATTTCAGTGTGCATCCAAGGTTGAGCCTTGCTGCCCTAAGTGACCCCATCTGGTCCCCAGGTTTCATAGACAATCTAAATGTACACGTGGGAGAGCGGGCGTAGCCCAGTGTAGTGCACGTACCGAGGTCCCAGGTTCAATCCCCGTACCTTCTTTTAAAAAAAAATGTAAATGTGGATGACTCTCAAAGGTGCACCTTCAGCCCAGACCTTTCTCCTGAGCTCTAGATTTAGGAATCCAACTGCAGACCGGACATCTCCAAATTTAGCGTGTGAACAGAGGTTGAGGGAAGGGAGGCTCCTTTCAGTGCTAGTCCAGGGTCTGGGTGGTCACCAAGGGCAAAAGCCCAGAATGACGGAGGAGCCATGGGTAGGCAGATTTTGGCAGATTTACTTACGGAAGCACTTCCTGATGGGCTGTCCTCCCAGGCTGGCTCAGGCTGCCAGAGAGCGCTTGTCACCGGAGATGTGCACCCTGAGGCCATGAGGCTCCCAGGCAGGGTGGCTGTTGCTGGGCCCCTCGTTCCCACAGTGACACAGCCACGCCCAGCCTGGCCAGCTGTGCAAATCCCAGGACATGCTGGAGGTTACCTGGAGCGTTAGGGTCACGGCCAGAAATGGAGCCCAGGTTGTTTTCCTGTGTTACAAACCTAAGCCTCTCTGCTTCATGGCAGTTTCTGTGACGTTCCAACCAGACAGTGGATGAGAAAGTTCTTGGAAGCCTCCAGGATTCCAAGGGCCTCACCTGGAGCTGCAAGGAGCCCTGGCCACCAGGGGGCGCTGTCGCCTAGCCAGGGTTCTATTCCTACACAGGGGCTGCCTGTGCAGGAAGCCCTGGCGATTCCTGGGGGGCAACAGCCAAGCCTGAGCCTTACGTCTGCCCAAGGACCTGGCCCTAATCCTCGCTGCTGGAGGATTGCCAGGACCCCTCGGGCTGCCACTTCTTCCTGTGCTCATTTGCCATTTTGCTTTCTCAATCCTTACTTCCTTCCTTCATCTGCTCAACTCACTCTGCTGTGCACGGGCACTGGGGAAATGGCGTGGACCAGACAGTCGTGGGACTGACATTCTAACGGGGACAAAAGGCATTAAAGAAACAAAAACACTTAATATAATGCCAGATGGTGGTAAAAGTGCCACGGAGAAAAATAAAGCAGGGTAAGGCACTAGAGCCTCAGGAGGCATGGGGGGTGTGTGTGTGTGTGTGCTGCTGTTTTAGACAGGGTAATCAGGGAGTCCCCTCAGATGAGGCAATATCTGAGCAGGGACCAGAACAAAGTGAAAGTCTGTTGTTTAGAAAACATTTCAAGCAGAGGGAGCGGCAAGTGCTAAGGCCCTGAGGCAGGAATGTGCTTAGCAACATGGAGGGAATGTGAGGAAGCCAGTGTGGTGGAAGGAAAAGGAGTGGTGGGAGGTGGATCCAGCTGGTTATTAGGGGCATGTAGGTCATAAGACCCATGGGTTTTACTTTAAGCACAACACCAGCCCACTGGAGTAAGGAAGGTGTGGGGTGATGAGGTGTGATTTCTGTTTTAAAAATATAACTCCAGCTGCTGCAAGGAGAATAATCTGGAGGGGGCAAGGGTGGAAGCAGGGAGATCTGTGAGGAAGCTGTGTTTAGGCAGGAGATGACCGTGGCTCGGACAATGGGGGGCAGCAGAGGCCAGAAATGATCCCATGTGGGACCTCTTTTGAAGGCGGAATTTGCAGACTCAGGAAGATGAGAGAAGAGAAAGGAAGGATGACGTCATATTTTTTACTAAACCAGTTGGCTGAAATGGGTGGTGCCATTTACTTAAAGAAGAGAGGAAAGAGTGAGGGAGGAGGAAGCCAGGTAGCCTGATTCCAGGAGGAGAGAGTGATCACCCGGGCCCAGCCCTGCTCCTGTAAAGTGAAAGCTGAGAAACCGCCATTGACTGGATAACCCGGAGGTCCTTAGAGATTGTGGGATTTCAGACGACCAGTGGGGAACACAGCCTGACTGGAGCGTGGGTTCAAGAGAGGAGGAGAAGAAAGCGAATGGAGACAATGGGCAGGCCGTGTGCGAGGTGTTGCATCCCTGCCTGGGGTCAGGGGGTGGGAGTGAGGGCAGGCTCAGAGCTCCCTCCATCGCCTCCCATTTGTTTCTGCCTTCGATAGAGTTCTGCAAGCGGAGTTTCCAGTTCCCCCGTCGCCCCTCGACCTGCTCCCACTAAGGCCTTCCGATTTAAAAATTCTGGAGCCGCTGCCGGCTGCGCCTTTACCGCCAAACAATATCTATCCTCATGGCGGCCCTGCGAAGCGTAGGAGACTCCCATTTTTCCGAAGAGGAAACTAAGGCTCAGAGACGAGTAATATGGTCCAGGTGCGTCTTGTCTCAAAGCCCCGCTTGCTTTTCACTCCACCCACAGGAGGTGCCAGGGGATGGGTGAGGCGTGGGCGAGGCAGCGCCTCTCCCCGCTGCTCCCGCAGCCCAGGCCCCGCCCCTGCCCCGCCCCTGCCCCGCCCCACTGAAGGGGAAGGAGCGGACAGCGCCCGCCAGCTCCAAGATAGGCGGGACTTCGCGGCTGGGCAGGGCTGAAGGATTGGGCGGGGCCTCCTGCGGAGGGAGAAGCAGGTCGCTGGTGGGCGTGACCTGGTCGCGGGCGTGGCCTCGGGCTCCGCCCCCGGCCGCGGGCTCAAAGCGGGCGGCGGCAGCGGGGGCGGGGTCAGAACACGGGCCGCCGTTCCCTAGGCGGCTCCTGGGAGTCCGCGGCCCAGCAGCGCCCCGGCGGGGCCGTGCAGGTAAAGGCGGCCGCGCGGGGTGTCTCGGGCGGCCCGGGAGTGGGGCAGGGGCCTGCTGAGGATACCGCCGGGACACCCGGGGGTCATGGCAGGCGATGTGCGGCGCTTCCTCCCACGGGCCGGGGCCCCCGCCCCCGCCTTCCTGTAGCGAAGCCGGCTGTGGTGGGGCCGTTTGGCGCCTGCGCCGCTTCCTGCGGCCGGGACCCGGCCAAAGCATGGGGCCCGGGCGGGGGACCAGAGGGAAACTGAGTCACGTCGGGGTGGAAGCAGGCCTGTGTGCGGGTCACCAGCCCCCCGCTGGTCTCCAGGATGGATCCGCTTCCTGGCCACGATTTGGGGGCCCGGCCTCCTGCAGTCTTCGCCGGGGCCGTTCTTCACCTCCCCACCCCCCAGCGCCCAGGGGTCCCGCCCTGGCTCCCAGCAGCCCCGGCCGGGCCCCGAATGGCTAGGACCCGCTCCAGCCGCCACCCTCCCCCTCCCCCCCCCCCGCACCCCTCCTCCTCGCGTCCCGAGCCCCCGTGTGTTCCCTCCGCTGCCTCTCCGCGCAGTGTCAGCTTACACACGCCTTATATAGTCCGAGCAGGCTCCAGCCGCGGTCTGCCTGCCGGGACCTGGGGGCGGGGGGGAGGAGCGCCGGCCCCTGACTCACCCCGCCGCCTGAGGCTCCAGCCTGGCTTTGAGGGGGGAGGCCGTACCAACCTAGCCCGCCCGACCACCTCTGGCTAAAAAGAGCCTCCAGCCTGGATGCGGGCTCCCCTTCCCTTCCCAGTCCTGGGTGGGGGGTAGGGAGTCTGCCCCTGGCTCTCCAAAGTGAGGTCTGCCAGCCAGGTGCCTGCCTACCTGTGCCCTGGGCATCTTTGGTGACAGCACATGCCTCCCTGGCGCTGGTCCAAGGCTCGTGGCCACAGCTGGGCCCTGCGCCAACCCACCGTGCCCACTGCTCACCTTCTCTCCTCTCTTCCCAGGAGCAGACATCATGGATTCCTTCAAGGTGGTGCTAGAGGGGCCAGCACCCTGGGGCTTCCGGCTACAGGGGGGCAAGGACTTCAACGTGCCCCTCTCCATCTCCCGGGTGAGCCCTAAGTTGGGAGAAGGGTCTCCCAGGTCTTTTAGTGGGTGATGGAAGGAGTCTGAGCAGGAGCCAGCCAGGGTCTCTTCCCTGCCTTGAAACAAGGACATGAGGACTCCCCACGTGGATATGGGGAGAGGACCCCTCCCTTTCTCCAGCACTGCACTTCACCAGGTGTCATTCTGCCAAGCCCTCCTGGCCTGCCTCTGAGGCCAGGTGGATACCCATTCTACAGGAGGGGAGGCTGAGGTCATGAGAGGAAGTGTCTAAACTCTTTGAGTGAGCAGTGCCTCAAGGCTGGACAGGCCCCAGGCTGGACAATCTGAGATCTCACTTCCGCTTCACCCCTTACCGTTCTGTTTTCCCAGACGAGGGAACTCAGGGCTCATAGAGGTAGACGGGTTTGTTTGGCAAGTCACGGCACCTGGACTAGGCCTGCAGTTTTTGTGGGTGGGAGAAGCGGGTCTCTTCCCCAACTTCTGTGAGGCCCCCCATCCCCATCCACCAGGACCATTTGGGCTGCAATGACCTTTGGCCCCTTGCAGGGGTGGGCAGCCAGGGCTGTGACTTCAGCTACGGAGAGCCCTGGTGGGGGTGGAGCTGGGGGCTGGCCCCTCCCTGTGGCAGGGGGATTGCCTTATAAGCCCAAGAATGCAGCCCCACGCTGGGATGGCCAGCGGGTGGCTGGAGTCTGCAGAGCCCAAATAGGGCTGGCCCGGGCCTGGACCCCTGAACTCCACCAGCGGGTCCCTCTGGCTGAGGGGTAGTCCGGGCAAGGTCCCTGCTGGTGGCCAGGCCCTTGCTTCAGCTGTGGGATCAGTGGTAGGGCAGAGGGAACAAACTGCCTGCCCAGAGTAGATGCGGCCCAACCCTTGGCTGGTGACTCGGCTCTCACAGTGGCCAGGGGGTTAGGAGAGGGTGGGGGGTTTCCTGCCCCCATATCCGCTGGCTCCAAGAGGCGCGCCCAAGTGCCTGGTCGGCAGGCGGCTGCTGTTGGCAGGAAGTCCCAGGCAAGGGTGGTCCAGGCCCTGCCCAGCCTATGCGGGGCCCCCAGGCAGAGCTGTCTCTGGGGGATGAGCTTGGTGGCCGGGGCAGGTGGTGTCCAGTGCTCCTCCCAGGGACTCTTCCACAGAGTTCCCCTGGAACCTGCCCTGCCAGCAGGGTAGCCAAGGACACTGGTTCTCTCACCCACCCACACACACATCCTCAAGCCTTGCCAGCCCTAAAAACCTCCCGTACATTCCCACTTCTTGGGAAAGTGCTGGCCACTGTGACTAGGGAGTCCTGGACCTTGGCTGGTCTCTCAGCCTGTTTCTTCATCTCTGGGAGTGGGCAACCTAGTAACCCAGGGGGGTGGATTTCCAGATGCGGCCTGTAGGGGGCACTCTGGGCCCAGAGTCCCTTGGCCACAGCCCTTGCGTGTGGGTGTGGCCACCAGCTGAGGCCAGCCCTGGAGTTGGACCCAGGCCCCAGGCATGCAAGGTGGGCGGGGTGGGCTTTTCTAAGCCGGCCCCCTCCCCCTTCCCTGACCCCAGAATAGAGGGAGGGGCTAGGGCTGGCCATGGGCCCAGGCCTGGGAGATGAGGTAATGTCTGGGACTGGGGGGTTGGGCCACTCGGTGGAGCCCCAGACTGACTCACCCCTCACCCCTTGCAGTGTTCAGCCCCCTGACTTTTCTCCTCCTTGGTCCCTCAGGTCTCTCCCTGCCCCTGGCCTGAGTTCTTCCCTGCTTCTCTCCACCTGAGCCACCACCTCCCCCCAGAACTCTCCCTGGCTTCTCTCTCCCCCTCTCTGACCACTCTCCTGCACTTCCTCACCCCGGGCAAAGAAAGCACCCAGACACCAGCCGCTCCTGTCCACCCCAAGACCCCTACCTTGGGCTCAGCCTCACACCTCCCAGGAGCTGCCCTTCATGGGTAGGGAGTGGCCCAACCAGGTTTCCCTTCTACTGACTCACTGGGACCTTGAGTAAGTCACTTCCTCTCAAGGGTGTCACTTCCCTTGGCCCATTATAAGGGGTTAGATTGTGAACTAAAGGAGAGGGAGGGGATTCAGGCCCCCAGCCCAGCCAGGGGGTCAGGGAGGGGTCTTTCCAGGTGGGCCAACACAATGCTCAGCAGCATCCTGACCCTGCCTCTTACTAGCTGGGTGGTTTGAGACAAGTTGCTTAACCTCTGTTTTCCCATGTATAAAATGGGTACAAAATTAAAAAATAAAATAATGTTACAACCCCAGGGTTGTTGGAAGAGCCAGTGGCAATATGTGGCTGGGAAACTAGTAGGTGATCAACAAATGCAAGCTGCTATTATTACTATTCTTATTTAGCAGGTAGAGAAGAGGCCACCCAGCTCTTATACCTCCCAAACAGGAAATAGAGCCAGCAGACCCATCTCCCCCACTTCTTTGACCCAGGACTGTCATTTTCTGTGTCTCACCCCTCTGCCATCTTTCTGGAACCTCTTCCCTCCCCTCTCCCTGCCCAGGCCAGAATCTGAGCACCAGCCCATCTGTGTTGCCTCCTGGGGCCTGACACCTGAGTTCTGTGTAATCTAAATCTGCCTTTGAGCACTTCCCCACGGAAAGCCTGATGGGTCCCAGGCCCTGTGAACAGTCAGGCCACCTCCACCTCTGTGTTTGGGGCTGAGCTAGAGGGCTGGAAGGGCCCACTTGGGGTCAGTCAGGGTCGACTCTAGGAGGCTGGGGACATAGCTCATCCCAGACCTCAAAACTGCCAAAGGCCTCTCCTGCCCTGAAGGCCAAGTCCTGGTTCCTTCCCCTGGCATTCGAGGCCTCCATAGTTTGACTCTCGCTCCCCAGGCAGCACACCCCTTTTACCTTTTGTCCCTGGCACCCAGGCACCAAGGGGCCCACCGCTTCCCAGAAGCCATCCATGGTGGCCCCAGCTGACGCTGCTGGTGACCACTCTTCCCAGCCTCTTATTTCTCCTAGTTTGTCACAGGAGCCAGGGTTTCCCACTCAGTGGCCAAAGGATGGGGAGGAGGAGGGAGGCGATGTGACATTTGAAGACTTGGGGTGACACTCAGCCTTTGAAGCCCCGGCTGACCTGGGGCTCCATTCAGATACTGTGATGATGTGGCTGTGGCCATACTACAGACTTTGGGTTTCATCCTGGGGGTGGCTATTGGTTGACCTCAGCAATTTCTGGACTGCAGGAACGGGTCCCAGAGGTACCCATACATAAATAACCAGGGTGATTGAGTGATTGAGGTGAGCCCCACCACCGCCCCAGGTCGCTTTAGTCTCCCGCAGTGGCCCAGAAATCTGTTGCATGAAGAGGCCTTTGCTTCCGGGACGTGGGGGTCAGCTTCAGGGAGGGTGGGGTGGGCCACCCATTGGCCTCAGTTGGGTTTGCAGCCCTGACCCATGGCTTCTTCGCAGCTCACTCCAGGAGGCAAAGCTGCGCAGGCTGGCGTGACGGTGGGCGACTGGGTGCTGAGCATAGATGGGGAGAACGCGGGGGGCCTCACGCACATCGAAGCCCAGAACAAGATCCGGGCCTGCGGGGAGCGTCTCAGTCTGGGTCTCAGCAGGTCGGTGGGGTGCCAGCCCAGCCGGGTGGGGGCGCCCTTGGGGCCTGGCCCGCCCTCACCATGTCCCCTTCTCCCCCAGGGCCCAGTCGGTAGCCAGCAAGCCGGAGAAGGTAGGCTGCGAAGCCCGGGACAATCTGGGTGGCTGACAGGGTGGGTGTGGATGCCCAGGGCTGACCAACTGGACCCAGCGCAGCCGGGGGAAACCCATCTCTGGGCCGGAGTAGAAGGCAGAGGTCAGACCTGGGGTGGGCCTGGGGGACCCGAAGTTGAGCCGGGCAGGGGGGCTGCCACACGGTCCGGCCACCATGCATGTCTGTCTGCCTGTCCATCCGTCTGCCTGCCGCCGTCCTGCCAGCCTGTGCTGCGAGCCCGCACCCACCTAGGCTGAGATCCTCGCTCCCAAATGGATCTCTTGAAACCGGCGCCCCCTCCCCTGTAGCCTCTGGGTAGATATGTGGGGGGTTGGGGGGTGGCGGGGCGCCCCCCACACCAGCCCAGACCCCTGCCCGCCCTGCCCGGCTCTGTCTGGCTCTGTCTCCGCCCAGGCCCCGGCCCCCGCCGCGGACCCCCCGCGGTACACCTTTGCACCCAGCGCCTCCCTCAACAAGACTGCCCGGCCCTTCGGGGCGCCCCTGCCGGCAAACAGCACCCCGCAGCAAAATGGGTACGTCGGTGCCTACCCCCACACGCCATTTGTCCGTCAGTCTGTCCGCGGGCCCCCTTCATCCGCTGCTGCTCAGTCTGCGGGTCTGCGCTGCGCCCCAGCCTGGCCGGAACCGTGCGGCAGCGACCCCTGTCGGCCAGGGCGGAGGCTACAGGCACAGGGCCCTCCCCCCAGGGCGTGGCTCCTGCTGGGGTCTCTAAAGTAGACAGCGACCTGGGGTTGGGGTACGGTGTGCGCCCCACTGAGCCCCAGACACACTCGGTTGCAACCTTGTCCCTGGTTCTGTCAGGGCGCTAACCCTTCCCCAGCTCTGTTCCTTCCTTGTGTCTGTCCCTTTATCTGTCCATCTGTCTTATTTCCTTCACAGGTGCAGACCCCTGACAAGTCAGTGAGCCCCCTCTGCCTGTCCCTCTTTTCTTTCCTTTTGGTGCTCTTGGGCGGTAGCCCCT